>VZQC01006805.1:178174-229771 GCA_009823505.1 Rhizomys pruinosus
TCTATGCTCACAGCTTAGCTTGACATAATAAGTGGTACTGCTTAAATGCCTGTACATCCAATAGCTTGTGCTTTGTTAGTATGAATAAAAAGGGTATCACTGGGAAAGCTGTCAATCCATGAAGGGAAACAACCTGAACAGACTGGAGTCCAAAATGACAACTCCAAAGAAATTAGACTGTTTTCTTCTCACTCACTTGTGCCCCTTTCCCAAAGCCCTGGGAACAAACTGCGGAAGAGGAGGCATGGTAGATTGTAAGAGCTGTGGAGAGATAGGGGTGAATCACGAGACTACAGCAATATAATCTGGACTCCTAATTGATCAACATGCCTGTGCATACAAGCTTCTCCAACTGGACTATGGGAACCTTGGGTTGTTCAAAATTTGGACATAGATACTTGCAAAATGCACCAATTACCTAATTATATGACCTTCTGAGTAACATCAATGTTATCTGCAAACAACTGTGTCATTATATTGTAGAATCCCTTAAAAATAAAAAAAATAAATAAATAAAAAAATAAAGTGGCCACAGGGGGTCGCCAGAGGTAACCCCCATGGAAAGATTGGAGGAGTAAAGGGCTGGGAAGGCAGGAGCGTCCTGGGAGACAGCTTAGAGTATAGGTGGCAAGGGAACGAAAGCCCAAAGGTCATGAGCATAAGTAGGAGTAAGGAGACGGGAGATACAAACCAATACCATCAGGAAGCTCCACGCAAGGGTGGATGATTCTCAAGGGGATCCATAGTGGCTTCTCCAAGGTTTCTGGGAGGATACAAGCAAAGGCTTGGGTTAACAGGGGGTCAGATCCTTTCCATTGGGAAGATAAGGGTTCCTTCCACTGTACAAGGGGAAGTGGGGTGGAGTGGGGGACAGAGCCCTAGTGCTTATAAGCCAGGGAGTTGCCGTGTTCATCAAAGGTAAGGAAGTTAAGAGTAAAGAGGGTTTTAGTAAGAAGGAGGTGGGGGTTCACGGGGACAGGGAATGGCAGGAGCCTTGAGAGGTGTTCCTCAATGGAGCTGTTGGCGAGCTCAATGATGGCTTGGCCTTGAGGGTTATAGGGGATGCTGGTGGAGTGCCTGATGTTCCATGAGGCAAGGAAGGAGTTAAAGGCACCGGATGCGTAAGCTGGGCCATTGTCTGTTTTTAACTCCCAGGGGACCCCCATGAGAAGCATGGCCATTTTCAGAGCTTTGATGGTGTGGGAGGCGGTCTCTCTGGAGAGAGCAACTGCATATATAAGCCTAGAGAATATGTCCACATTCACATGAACATATTGGAGTTTTCCAAAGGAGGGGACATGGGTGACGTCCATTTGCCACAGGGAGAAGGGGTGAGGCCAGGGATTCACCCCTTGATGTTGGAGGGGTCCCAATGGGGCCAGGGGGGGCACAGGAGGAGCACGAGTGAGATCGATGTTTACATTTAGGGAGGAACAGGTCAGGGTAGAGGTGGTGGAGCGAGTGTGGGAAGAGGTGAAAACGCTGGTGGAGGCCTGAGCCTGCTCCAGCAGGGGCCAATGAGTGGCCATGATGAAGGAATCAATGCTCGCATTACCCTCAGCTATAAGGGAGGGAGAGGTGAAAACGCTGGTGGAGGGCCCGAGCCTGCTCCAGCAGGGGTCAATGAGCGGTCATGATGAGGGAATCAATGCATTACCCTTGGCTATAATGCCCTTTAGGCCTGGGTGGGAGCGAACATGTTCAATAAACCAAGGGTGTGCACGGTGTTCCAGAAGGTCCTTGATAGTAAGTAAGGTGACATCTAGGGGGAGTTAGAAGCATTCACAGAGGCGAAAGGCAAAGATCAGAGGGTCTGAACAGCGTATTGGCTATCTGAGAAGACATTCAAAGGGGCAATCTGGACATGGGAGAACACTTGGGCTATAGCCAGGAGCTCACCTAATTGGACAGACCCAGGATTGGGCCGGAAGAAGACAAGGGGGGGCATCACCATCGTAACAGATGAAGCCGAAGTTGGTCTTGTTAGCATCAGTGAAGGCAGTGGGTGCGTTAGGAATGGGCTGGGATTTAGAGAATGAATGACAGTGAAAGTCAACACAGATGGAGGAGAAGGTCTGCAAACGTTTGTCACATGGGTAGTGGTTGTCAAGTGCTCCAGGATAGCCTCACATCAGTGTCTGAAGCAAGGCACAATCCCTCCACAAGGAGTTAAGTTTGACAACAGGGAGGGGCAGAAAAATCTTGTCGCATTCAAGATTGTAAATGCGGTTGCAGTAGGATCTGCCTTTAAATGTAAAGAGGAGGAGGACTTCAATGTAAGGAGTGATTTTGTGGCTATCACTGCATGAGGGGTGGAGCCAGAACAAGGGGCCATCCTGCCAGATGGCCCCAACGACCCCATCCAAGGTCCCTAGGACCAGGACAAGGAGGGACCTGGCCTTCAGCCGTGTCGTCATAAGAAGTCCTCCATTGAAGGAAAGAAGGTGGATCAAGGCAGGCTTTAACTAGAGTATACCAGTCATAATGTGTTTGGAGATTAATGGCCCACTGGGTGAGGACCTGTTCGAAGTAAGGGGAGTCAGGGCCTGACTCTTGTGCTGCCTTCCAGATGAGGGAAAGCTCAGGTAGTGGGGTGGGGATCCAAGGTTGAATGGCAGCATTAGGGCCTACATTGACTGGGAAGGCATGCAGGGTGGGGTTGGTCTGCAGAAAGGGATTGTTAGAATGTCGAAGCTTGGGAGCAGGAAGGGCAGAAGGGGGAGCCCTGCTAATCTCCCTCCAGGGATGGATAGGCAGAGAACAGGGGATGAGGGGGCCTTTGGGGTAGGTGAAAGGTGTCGGGGGGCTCAGTCTCCATGTGGCCTTCAAAATCGGGGACACAAGGCAGGGGCAACTTTTCCTCAGTATTTTTGTGGCGGGAGAGTTATGCTCATGAAGGACTTCGTTAGCCGAGGAGCCTTTAAGGCAGCGATAATGGCTAGGAGAATCGGGACAAATGGAGCAGGGGAGGACACCAGACGAAACCTCATACTTACGGGGAAAGATAAAGAACCCTCATCCAGATGGAGGGGTCCCAAATGTTTTCAGGAGTGATCGAAGGGGCAATGCATATGAAAATGAATCCAAGTCCCGAGATTTCACTTTAAGGCCATGTGTCTGGAGGGCTCCCAAACATGGGAAGGGATGTTCTCCATGAGGGCAGGAAATGGGAAGGGAGGTTAAGTCTTAGAAGGAAGAACCAACAAAGCAGTGGCATAGTAGCCAAGGGCAAGCACACAGAAAACTAAAGTAGAGAGGAGAGGCAGGTTGGGGGTGGGGGTGGGGGCCAGGTGTTCACCCTAATGCCAACGGCTGAAAAACAAAGAACACAAAAGGGGGCCTGTTCACTGATCAAGGAAGGGGGTGCCTCGCCAGCACTGGGGCGTCGAAAAACAACGATGGGTGCCAGATGTAGACAATCCCCCAGGCCTGCTGGGGAATTTTGGAGTCCAATCGCGAAGGAAAGGGGGTGAGAGGCACAGAGTCAAGACACAGACCCTGGGAATTGGGTGAACACAGACAGAGGACGAGCAGTGTTGTGTTGCCTTATGATTGGCCCAGGTCTACAACTCAGTTGCTTGTATGGTCTCGCCTGCCTAGAGCAGGTTAGGTTGATGAGGGACAAGCTCTGCCCATGTGTAATTCTCAGCATACTGGCTACTATGGAGAATGCTTGTTCTGTAAGCTTTTTTATTCCCTTCTGGACCATACCTGACCTGTTGCTGGCTCCTCTAGAAAGAGGCTCAGGCCTACATTCCATGGTCAGTTCTAAGGCCTGTCTATTTTGAAGTGTCTTGGCCATTTCAACATCTCAAAGAATGAAATTCACAGAACACAGAGGGTAAGTTTTAGAAAGGAGTATTTTATTATAGGGAGCTTAGGACAGAAAAAGCAGAGCTCCTCTGAGAGTCTGTTTGCAGTAAGTTGGAGTGCCAGATCTTTCCAGCAAGTCTGTGTTCATAATACATAAAGGAAAAGGCTAAGAAGGCCATGGTTAGTGGTTGAAGGAGGACTGAGGAATCAGATAGGAAGGGGTGCTTCAACCTTTTGGCAGTTCGTAGAGGGAAAACCATGTGCCAGATCTTTGGAGGTGGGGGGAAGTTGCACAGTGGTTGTTTTGGAAAGCAGAGGTAGGTATTAGGCCAAACACCAGAAGTGAAACAAGAGTGGAGCATCCCTGGGAGAAGGCCAAGGGCATCTAGTGGAGTTGGGAGAGGTGAGAGTACAGAGTAGAGTATGTCTGGCTGGATAGGTTGGGCCCTTGTGATGAGACAGGTGGCAGCTCCTCTCTGGGTCTGTGAGAGTTTCAATGATGGATATAGGGATTTGAATAGCGAATGAACAATGGGATGGAGAGATATTTGTCTATCTTCCCATGGAATGGCCGCTAGGGAAGGAAAGGTGACCGATTTGGAGATTTGTCCATCCTTGTGGGGAACCAGGGCTATGGAGACCCTGATTGGGGTTCCAGGGTGGGAATGAGGCGAAAGCTGCTGTTATGGCTCTAGCTCCCTCAGTGCCTTTAGATCTAGGTCTGTTGACTGGATCAGAATCATCTCCTGTAAAAGATGGGTCCTGTTTTATTGATAGCATGCATAAAGTGTCCTTGGTTTGTGTCTAAAGGTTCAGAAGAGAAGTAAGCACCAGCTTGTGGCTGTAATTCAGCATAAATCCAACAGGAAGTCCAGTTAGGATCATCAGTAAAGAGAAGGGAAGTTGAGGTATTAATGAGAGGGAACATAGAGCAGGGGTTTGGGAGGCCCTCCAGGAGAGGATGAGCAAACTAAACAAAGAGAGGACAGGGAAGTCATGGTCCTCAATGTGTGTGTAAGGTTCCCCAGAATAGGGGGAACATCATCCATACGGAGATGGAGCAGAGGGAGAAGGAAATCTGGGTCAGAGCAAAGTTTTGGAGACAAGGTTCTTCCACTAGTGAAAAGAATCATCTGTGGAAAGAAGGGGCCTTGGGAAGGGGTGGCAGTTGATGTCAGACAGTTGGAGAGGCCAGGACTGGGATGTTTAGGGGTGGGGAGGGCCCAGAGGTAAAACATAATCTGATATTGGATATGAAGAATGAAGAGGGTCACCCCTAGTCTATGTAGGTGGGCGGTCCCAATCCAGAAATGGAGAAGGGGAGGAGGGAAAATGAAAATTAAGTAGACTACAGTTATAGACCTCAAGTACATAAAACTGGGGGATCTCACTTTGGGCTTGGTGTGGTGCAAATGTGGTAGTTGACATCTGGAGAAGAGGGTCATGAATTCAGTTAAAAGAGATAGACTGTAAACAGGATGGCTGGACAATGTCTCAATAATCCTGCTTTTCATAGGCTAGCTCCCCTGAAAGAACTCAGACCTCCTCCTCTCAGTGGGTATAAGGGAAATCTTCTTTTGGGAGTAAAGAGAACTGAACTGAGGTGGGAGGGAGTCTTTCCTGAGAGTAGTCCATTTTCCAGCATCCCCATTGACCACAAAAGTGGCAAGGCCAAGTTTTTGGAATTTTTATTAGGAATTTGGGGGCTGATTGGCTAATAAACTGAACATGGAGGAACAAGTGTTGGGATATTAGGCTCCAGCCTAGCAAATTTAGCAACAACCTTCCAGGCAGGGTACTCCCACAACTTAGCTGGAGTAGGGGTGGCCCATCCTTATTAGCAGAGCTTCAGATCAATGAAGTTACAGAGTTAACAAGGAAACTATGTATTACTAATATAAGTCAGGTAAACAAAGCTAATAAGATATGTCAGGTGAGTAAGTCTTCAGGGGACCTGTTCAGGCTAAGAGCACTGAATGTACAAGAAAAAATAACAGAAAGATAATACACTTACTATAATTGCAGGGGGTAGGAGGGAGAAATCTGAGTTCTGAAATATTTCAAAGGGTCTCATGAGGCAGCAGGATTCTTCCATATGTGTTCACCACCAAAAATTGGTGCTTGGGTCTTTGCCGCCACAAGTACATGGCTTTGTAATTTTAAAATATCGGTGAAACATTATGAAAAGGACCAAAGCCCCATGAATGATTTTTAACCTTTTGTCAGTCAGGTTCAGATTTGTTTTATGGAGCATATGTAACAGACTTGAGTAAAATATAATGACATGACAATCTATTTGATAATCTCAGATTCTGTACCTATTCTCTTTCCAAAAAATAGTCTTTGAATTGTTGACTCTCTTGCCAAATTTCCTGATCAGTGTCAATTTTGTTGGTCCAACTTTCAGTAAAAATTTTTTTGGAATTGTTGGAGAAAGCTGTTTGAATTGTTTGATGTCAAACTATGGCAGAGGTGGTTACTATAGCCATGATTTAGCTGCCAAAGCAGTTCCTGAAATAACCCACCATGCAAATATTTTGCTGTGATGTTTCAGATCTTGAATAACATCTTTTCTAGGTGCTAAAGTAGGTGTTTCTTGCCAAGTCTCATCCAGATCTAGAGGTACATACAGCAACAGGTCTTTTTAGGATTAAAAGGTTTATATCATCTCTTTCCCAAGGAGGGAAATCAATACATTGTTGCAATTTACCATTTGCACAAGTGATGTGATATAATAATTGTTTTGCTGTGGATAAGGGCAATATTAATAGATAAAATAACATGAAGGTTTAATGTACATCCTTTTAACCAAAATTTTTGTTTAAGAGTAATGTTAATATAATATTATTTTTTACCTGATACAGAAAATCTCCATTCCAGATGTGAACATAACTTTTGACTAAGCCTAACTTCTAGATAGAGTCCTGTATTTGACCAAGGCCCTTGTGCAATGTCAGAGGGTTGAGCCCTCCTCAGACCTATTTCATGGTATTAGTGCCATGAAGGACAGTGCCATATGCATGAATATATTGAACACTGGAAACTCCCTACATTAAAATTCCCTATGTTAAATTCCCTAAGTTAAAACTCCCTATGTTAAAATTACCGTTCATCTGCCACAGAGTCAGGGGGGTGGGTGCAGTTATTTCTCAGGAAACGGATTTGGAGGATGCTTTGAGATAAACATGTTTGAGGTGGGAAGCTAATTCCATATCCAGAGTGGGGGAGAATTGTGAGATGGGTTGTAGTTATGTAGGCTGCTTTCTCAGAACCCAGAGATGCTGGGTTCTGAGAAAGCAGCCAGAGGGTAGCAACCATGCAAGCAACATTAAGGACCTAATATTTCACCACCAATAATGCTTTACCATATACCCAAATGGCATGTATGTCTAATGTAAGGGCAATGAGGTCTGGCTCTCTCAGAGAAGCCCACCCATGCTCTTGGGTGGTCTTAGTTTATTTAAAGTGCCTCAATTACTCTTAATGTTTGCCTTTAAAATGCTTACTGAAATCCCTTTCACCAAATTCCAACTGTGCTTTATACTGGCTTATCCTGAAATGCTATTCTGCTTCTAAGCCAAGGATCCATTTTCCCCTAAGCTAAGATGCCCAAAAGACTGCTGGGGTGTTGATGTAGACCTGTGCCTCCAGCATTGCTGATGCTATCTATCTGATGTTTTTTCTTTATGTAATTCAGCCCATAGACAGTCAGATAAAGTACAAAGTTAAGTGGAACATAAATCAGAATGCATTATGGACTAGATAATATATTTTTTCATTTTTCCAAGTTTAGCAGGTATTTATATAAGCATTTATTCCATTGATATTAACTGAACAAATAAAAGATAAATTTACAAGTTCTGGTTTATAATAGAGAACAAATAAGACTTCAAAGTGTCATATACATGGATCAATGTCTGGTAATCACTGACTGGAGTGTCCCAGTTATTGTGTCTAGAAACAAAGAACTGGACTAGGAATACTTGGGTAAAAACAGAAGTAGAGAAAATTTATAGAAAGCATTACTGAGGGTGGAAGTGGGCCAGAGAGCTGTGAAAGGTCAGAAGCCCAAAGAGCCCAGACCATGAGAGGAGGCTCATGAACATCCAATAATCATTTATACACTAATGTTTTATACAACTGCTTTCCATGCATGCATGGCTCCTCCCTCACCTGTATGTATATCCCTGTTGGGGTAGGGTTTCTAGTCTTTCTACTAACTGGTTTATTTTACATATTTATCTTATTGCCACACTTTCTATCTCATTATCCTAGCATAGAGGGCTTAATATACATTCAGATATTAATGAATGCCAGATGTGGTGGTGTACACCATGAACCCCAGAACGAAGGAGGCAGAGGCAGGTAGATCTTTGTGAGGTCAATGACAGCCTGGTTTACATAATGAGTTCCAGGCCAGCCAGGACTATATAGGGAGAACCTATCTCAAAAAAAAAGATATTAATGAATAACATGTAAATCAAAACTTCTATTTCACATTATTTATGAATGAATACAATGGGCTGAAAAAGGTAAGTACTGTATCTAGAACTTTTGAAATGTACTGAGAAATATATAAAAGCAGAAAAAATAATTTAGTATTTTGATAAAAGTTTGTTTTTCTTTCTATATTGTTCTTTTTCTTAAAGTTTTGCTGTTGTTTTCTTTTTTAATATATTATTTATTTATTTATTTATTTATTTTCGTATGTGTATGAATGTACTGTCTGCATGCAGGTTTGTGCACTGGTGTCACGCAATGCCACAGAGGTCAGAAGAGGGTGTCAGATTCCCCTGGAAATGGAGTTAGATGGTTCTCAGCCGCCATGTGGGTACTGGGGATTGAACCCAGGTCCTCTGCAAGAGCAGTCGGTGCTCTTAACCACTAGGCTATCTCTCCAGCCCCAAGTTTTTCTCTTGTTTTCTATAAGAGGCAGCTAACTGCAGATATACACTTTATCAATTATGAATCTCAGTTTTCTCTTTAGCTGAATTCCTCTTGGAAATCTTAAAACCTCCTAAGTGCAACAGAATGCTGAGCTAGTTAGAGCTGAGGATATAGCAGACTCATTGTAGAGTGCTTACATGAGGCCTTAGACTTAATCATCAATACTGAAATGAAAGTAAAAGCTGAGGTAAATGAGGAAAGGTATGATAAATTTGTTTACGATTTGAGGATACACATACATATAATAATAGTAAGAAAGAAGATAAATATTTCTTGTGAAGCAAAAAAAAAAACTAAGATGTAGAAACTTCTTACAATCTACTATATTTTCTCTATAATTTCCTAATTAGTATATGAAACATTCCTAAAGATTTATTTCTTATGTGTTCGCTGTCTTTTATGTCAACATTTTATTTCTGTGGCTTGCTATAGTATACCTATGTCATCTAAATGTCATTGTGATTTTTCTTTGAATAGAACTATCTTGTCCAGTTAATAATGGTATTTATTTCCATCCACCGTGAAGTTCCTATATATTCAACAGTGGATATACTACAAGCTGCAAAGATGCTCACATTGTTTTGTATATGAACCACAACATTTCTAAATACCATTCCAGAAAATCCACTTCTCTGACATTACAGAGCCCTGAAAACCCTACAGCAATTAGATGAGTGCCATTGTAATGTTATGAGCATTAAGTGAGAAGGAAAAAAATCTGATGTGAATATTTCAGGAAGACATTGTATTTTGAGAAAAACTTCTATGCAGAGTAACTTGGTTCTTCTATTGCTTTAAATTTAATCTTGTTACAACCAGGAAAGTTACAGCCTATTGATTTTCTTTGCCATTAATTCACTCAGGACATTATCTCAGTCTGTATAACGTTTAGCTGTTTTAATTTACTTATCTAAGCAAAGGATAATCAGTTTCCTTTGTCCTTGCACTGGGCAAATCAACTGAGTAATTTTCTCTAATTAGATACTATTATATTACAAAGAAACACATCTCATAATTCCCTGACTTAAATAAATAAAAATCACTTAATAAAAACCATTATTTTGTTGTTTTATATTAGGTCATTGAAAATGAAATCACTGATTTCTACTATTCCACATCAATAGATATTTAATACTTTAATATGTGCTATGTGATGATTCTAGGTATCATAGCAATAATAGGTAGAAAACTGAAGTATATCAGATTGTTCATTTTGTCTAAATATTGAATTTGACTGGCATCACATTCAATTTATAGTACAAAGAAAACTCAGCCTTAAGTAGAGAATTTGAAATCCCCTGTTGAGATTCAGCATTTATTCTTTGTTAAACTTTGGACATTCACACTCTGGATCTTCTTTAGCCACAAAACCAAGTGAACTCGTGCATGCTTTTAGCATCAGCCTCAAGAAGACACCCATCCATCTACCTAGACTAGAACCTCCTCAGGGATGAGCTTCCTAATATTCTGCTTATGACTAAGGGAGTCAACAGTGAAGTCAACATTTATACATAAGCAATTTACATCTAAACACTGTTGTGAATTGGTATGCTTCAGAACCCGAATGCACTCACCAGGACTGAAAGACCTACACTCTTCATATATGGGTAGACTGAATGGCCTAGCTCACCCTGAAGCCTCAATCCAGGTTGGTCATAAGCCCTGTAAGAAGCACTTAGCATAGAGGTATAATGGTGGCTCCATCCTCAGGTCCTGCCCCTGCTATACAGGAGCTATGTTTGCTTTCTTCTAAGTTCCTTCTCCTTCCAAAGAGCTCACCCTCCCTATTTTCATGAAGTTCATTTTTCAAATTCACAAATTAAGAACCTGGAAACCCTGATCCAGTGTGGGATTTTGGCATTTTAACTCCTAAATTTAACCCACCTGAGATGACAAAGCCTCTGTCCTTCTCATAGACCACAACAGCCTTCCATATCCATATATTCATATTGCATTATTTTGCTTTAGCTATGAAACATTGAGGTTGGAGTTGAAAACTATATTTTTTCCTAATATGTCATCTAATTGGATGACAAACCATTGCAGTAATCCTAACTTTGACAAAATTAACTTAAATTTTTTCCCACCCATTTATTCTTGTCATAGAAATCCAAATTGCATGCAATAGTCAATTCAAGATATGCAGTCAACTCAACAGCTTATACATGGATAAAGAAAATGTGATATGTGTATATAATATACAATGTATAATTTATACTATTTATTCTCAAAGAAAAATGAAATCCCATCATTTGAAGCTAAATGAGTGGAAATAAAGGATATTCCTCTAGGTGAGCCAAGCCATAAAGAAAGACAAGAATTATATGTTCTTTATCATGTATATGTTAAGGTTAAGAATGTAGATATGAATGTAAAATAGATTCTCTTAGAGTTTAGAAAAAGAGTGATGAAGGAAATTAAATGGAGGCTGGATTATATCCAGGCAAACTGCATACATGTATGGAATTATCATATTGAAATAATGCTGATTTATGTAGCATGTTTTTATTTTAAAAGAAACGTTAAAATTTGATCATTTTTAAAAATTAAAAGAACCTACCCCTTTCTAAACCGATAAATTAAAATAAAGATTATGTGTGTGATAAATGTGAAGGCACTGCATTCTGCGAAGGATCACAGAACTAATGTGACTTGCATTGATTCAAATACTGGCTTTGTAGGTTGAAAAAACATTGAAATAAATCTGATTCTGGATGATGTGAAGATAAGCATCCATAAGCCTCTAAGACCGAACGCTTTTAGCAAGTGGTATTGACTGCAAAGTAACAACATGGTTTGTTTGTTTTTTGTTTTTTTTTGGTAGACATTTTCATTTGAAGACAACTTTCTGAAATATTATTCTGTCTCCAAATACTTTTAATTTTAAGAATGTGTGATTCAGGAGCACTTACAGTTTGTGAGCTTGCCACTGCTGTCTCATTTAAGAACATTTCCAATACTCCCAAACCATGTACCCATTTAGCACGCACTCCTTCCTCCACCCATCTCCTAGAACTATAATTTTTTTTTACCTCTATTGACTCACTTATTCTGAATGCTTCATTATAGATGAAATCATGCAATGCAAGGTCTTTTTAAATCAATATTTCTTTTTTATAAAATATTTTTATTGACATTTGTGTATTTCATACATCATTTCTCAGTCCAATTTAGTCACATTCCCCGATGCATCCCACCACACCCCAGCCCATGCATTCTGCCATACATGTGTTATATCTTTTCCTCAGTATTTTTAAAGTTTTTCTCTGCAGAGGCTTTATTGTTTGGGGCAGAAGTTAACTTTTCAGTCTGTTCTTTGACCCAGTCCTTATGTTGCTGTTGTTCCCTCACATTTGTATTGCTCCAAAATATGCCTATATAAATGTCACATATATACCAAAATTATGACCTCTGAAAATAATCTGTATCTTAATTTGAAAATATGTTTAGCAATTCACATTTTCCCTTTAATTTTATATGACTCTAAAATATGAATACATACCCTCCACCCATATACCGCAATTATAAAGTCTGAAAATAAATGGTAAGTTAATTCTGAGAGCCCATTAAGGGATTCACATTATAACAACGCAGTTTCAGGAGAGATAGCTCAGCAGTTAAGAGTGCCGACTGCTCTTGCAGAGGACCTGGGTTTGATTCCCAGCACCCACATGGCAGCTAATAACCGTCTTTAACTCCAGTTCCAGGGGAATCCGACACACCCTCTTCTGACCTCTGTGGCATTGCACCACACAGGGGCACCAACCTACATGCAGACAGTACATTCGTACACATAAAATAATAAAAAATAACAAAAAAATAACATTAATGTTGCTCAGCTTGCCTTTCAACTAGGGATTTTGTGCTAGTATCCACAGATGAGGGATACCATTCATCGTTTGTTTTTCTGGGTCTGTGTTACTTCACTTAGCATAATGCCTTCAAGTTCCATCCATTTACCTGCAAAGTTCATGATGTCATCTTTCTTTATTGCTGCATAGAACTCCATTGTGTAGATGTACCACATTTTCTTTATCCATCGTCAGCTGAAGGGCATTTGGGTTGGTCCCAGTTCTTTGCTATTGTGAAGAGAGCTGCAATAAACATAGCTATGTTTGTATCTTTGTGGTAGGACGACTGCTGTAAGCATTTATTTGATGCTTGTTTCTATTCTCTTTGGATATTTATGTAGGAGTGAAATCACCGAGATGCGGTAATTCTCTGTTTAATTTTTTGAAGGAAACACCAATTTCCATAGTGCCTGAGTCATTTTGCATTCCCATTAGTCTGATACTAGCATACAACCCCAGATCTTGACTATCATTTATTTTGTTTTAACTTTTTTTATTATAGCTATCTGACTGGATAGGAATTACAGCTTATTATGATTTATTTGAATTTTTCTAATGCCTGATGGTGTTGAATTATATTTTCATGTGGTTTTATTATGCCATTTATATATTTTCTTCCTCCTATCATTTTAACTTTTTAAAAACATTTTATTTTATTTTATTTTTATTTATGTGCGTGAATGTACTGTCTGCATGTAGGTCTGTGCACCCGTGTTATGCAATGTCATGGAGGTCAGAAGAGGGTGTTGGATTCCCCTGGAACTGGAGTTCTCCTGGAATTGGAGTTACAGATGGTTCTCAGCCGCCATATGGGTGCTGGGGATCGAACCTGGGTACTCTGCAAGAGTGGCTGGCACTCTTAACCGCTAGGCCGTCTCTTCAGCCCCTCATTTTAACTTTACATGATGTTTCTAATACTTTGACCTAATACAGTATAAACCACTTTGACATATATCCTTCCAAGGATTATCTATAAGCTTATGCTGAAGAATATTTTCTAAAAAGTTAGTTGAATAAGAGAAAAGTGAAAGTTTTTAACTTAGTTTGATAAACTGCTCAATCTATCATTTGTGAAATTTCACAACAGTAGTAAAGCCACTTGCCCTTTCTCTTCTTTCTTTTCTCTGTCTTTCTTCTAGGCAAGCACTATACTGAGCTACACTCCCAATCTTTTCATTAGTAAATTTTTGCTTATCAAATTATGCATAACTATCTGTAAAAGATTCTTTCTTCAAAATCACATGTTAGTTCAGACTCAAATGTCTTGCTATTGCCCCTCTATTTAGTGTTGGCATCTGAGAAGGCAAGCTCGGAGCTTAACGATAGCCTTTCATCCTTAGATGCCTCATCTTCCTTGTTTCTCTCTTGCTAATTTTCATGTATTTATCTATGTCACCAGCAGCAGATTTGCCTATTGGTGTATACTGATACTCTGTCCATAAAGTGTCACACAGTGATTTCCTACATGATGCTTCTTCCTTGACCTTGATCATTGCTCTAGAAGCTTTGCTCTTTTGTACAGCCCTCAGCCAATTAGGCAGAGTGTCTTTGATTAGCACTTCGAAATGGAAGCCTCAGTCTTCTAGGTTATGTAACCTAGATTTTATGAGCCATCAGTGGAGAGTGAGGAAATTCCTCTTTGGGGAGTGGTTTTTGAATGCGATGGGGATGGGTTGAGGGTGCTGAGTTCTGTGGTAGGATGCTTGGTGCTAAGGGCCTGCTTTCAGCAGCGCTGATGAACTTCAGGATGCTCTTGATATGAGAAGGGAGCAGCTAGATTCTGATTATTCTGCATCTGCCAGTCCATTATTTTTTTTTTCATTCAGAGTTTTACAATGTTGCTTAGAAATATATATTTACATATATAAATATATACAGAAAAAGATTTAAAGAGAAAAAAGAAATGGATATTACTATTACTACAAAGAAGAGTCCAAGCAAATTCTTCCTGAAAAGATTATTTTCTTGTTATAATGACCCTAAAAGACAATCACAATAGCATTGGCTTACCATAAATCATAGTGCATGTTTACTAAATACAATATGCTTGCACAGCTCAGTAAAGGAAGAAAATTTCATTTGAAATACCTGAAAGTTTCTAATTGTATGGACAGTCCTATAGGTAATTACTCTAGTTAACTATGGATGCTAGCCACTTCACTGTCATAAGAGAGAAGACACAAAATTAATACAAATTAGAGTGCTGTCACTATAATTATTCATGGTTATTGTAGAGAATGCTTTGCTCTATTGGGAATTTAAGATGACCCTGCATCAGCTCAGGCATGCTGATGAGTCCTGTTTTGACAATTCATCAAACAGCGGTTTGCTGCCTTTGGTTTATTCAACAAAATTTAGTAAAAACTTTGAGACAATCCTAATAAAACCTGAAAATGTTAAGCACCATTCTATGATTTTTAAAAATGAAAATAGGACAGTATTCATTAGGCTTACTTCCAGAGAGTTTGGTTTATTCGATAGAAAAATGAATTAAAAACAATGCATGTACACACAATTTGCTTTTGAGACAGGCCCTCATTGTGTAGCCCTTGGTGGCCAAGAAGTTGTTGTGTAGACCAGGCTGCCCTCAAACTCAGAGGTCCACCTGCTTTTGCCTCCTGAGTGCTAGGATTAATTGTGAAAGCCACCATGTCCAAGAGAGAGAGAAAGAGAGAGAGAGAGAGAGAGAGAGAGAGAGAGAGAGAGAGAGAGAATCCTAGAGATCTGCGTATCTCTGCCTCCTGAGTGCTCTAAAAATATGCAGTGCCATTCTCAGCTGACTAATACATTTTTTCTTTTTTAATTAATTTATTATTTTTTAAAATTTGTTTTACATATTTTTTGTAAAAGATTATGTTACAAATCAAATCCAGACTCCCTCCCAACCCTCCCCACCCCACCAGATTCACCCTTTCAGTCAGTTCTTTGATGCAGTCCCCTCTGTTGTTGATGTTGTTGTTCTTTCCAATATGCATCACTCCCAATAAGAAATGTTTACAACAAGGTTATTGGCGCTAGCATCCACAGATGAGGGTTACCATTCAGCATTTGTTTTTCTGGGACTGTGTTACTTCACTTAACATAATATCTTTCAGTTCCATCCATTTACCTACAAAGTTCATGATGTTGTCTTTTTTTATACTGCGGCATAGAACTCCATTGTGTAGATGTACAAAATTCTCTCTATCTACTCCTCAGCTGACGGGCATTTGGGTTGGTTCCAGCTCTTTGCTATTGTGAACAGAGCTGCAATAAACATAGCTGTACCATGTATCTCTGTGGTAAAAAGAGTCTTGTGGGTCTATACCCAGGAATGGTATGACTGGGTCAGGTGGTAAGCTCATTTTGAGTCTTCCAAGGGTTCTCCACCCTGCTTTCCATAGTGGCTGTAAAAGTTTACATTCTTACCAGCAATGGATGATTGTTCCCCTTTCCCCACAACCTCTCCAGCACTTGGTATCTTTTGTTTTCTTGATCCTAGCCAGTCTTATTGGAGTGATATGATATCTTTAAGTGGTTTTAATTTGCATTTCCTTAATTATTAGGGGCGTTAAACACTTTTTAAGATGTTTCTCACCTATCTCTAATTCCTCACTTGTGAAGTCTCTGTTCAGCTTTTTGCTCCATCTTTTGAGTGATTCATTTGTTTTCTTTCTCCTTTGTTGTTTGAGTAGTTTATACAATCTGGAAATCAATGCTTTGTCTGATGTATCTGCGGTGAAGTTTTCCTCCCACTTTGTGGGTTTTCTCTTCACTTCCTTTATTGCTTCTTTTGATCTACAGAAGCTTTTGAATTTAATGAGGTCCCATTCGTCAATTGTCAACCTTAATTCTTGCGTGGCTGCTGTCTGATTTAGGAAGTCTTTTCCTATGCCTATGTCTTGTAGTCTGCTGGCAACTTTTTCTTCTATCACCTTCAGGGAGTTTCGGTGGTTTCACGTTGAGGTTCTTTGAGTACATCTGGGAGTTGACTTTTGTACGGCGGCGGCACAAAAGAGGTTGGTACGGGTTTAATTTCATTCTTCTACAAGTGGTGATCCAGTTTTGCTAACACCACTTGCTGAAGATGCTGTCTTTCCTCCATTGTGTCTTCTTGGCCCCCTTGTCAAATATGAGATGGCTGAAATTGTATGTGCTCAAGTTTGGATCTTCAGTTTTGTTCCATTGGTCAACAGGCCTGTTTTTTTCCCAGTACCAAGCTATTTTTATGACTATAACCATGTAGTATAGTTGACTAATACATTTTTATAGATGTTTGGGCCAAATTCTCAGTGTTTGGTGATCTGCCTGGTGGCACATTATTTTTTTTATAATTTGAAGTTAATTACGTTTGGAGAACCAAGAGTTTGCTTCTTTTCCATGTGCAAACATGACCTTTGATTGGCCATAAAAACAGCTCATCGAGGAAGAAATGTACAATGGAAATGAAGTCTGATAGTCATATGTATACTCAAGTTGATGTTTATTTCTATTCTTTGAAAGTTGCTTTTAGAATTATTTTCTAAACCATGACTCATAATTTACACTAAATTGCAAAGTATAGTAGAATTCACTAGAGAAATTAAAGAGCAATATTATTTTGGTACGTGATACCCTTGAGTTGATCTGTAAAGAAACAAACCAAAAACCGTGTGATACTATGCTAGGAGATTTTTAAAGGAGGAAATTAATGTATTACACAGAATTTTGTTTTATGCCTGTATCACTGGGACATGTCCTTCAAATGTGTTTCAGAAAGTGGATGGACTGAAGACTTGTTTTTTCAGTGAAAGACCAGGAAGTCCAGGAACAGTAATGAGCTCACCTGCTTTTACTTGAAGGCATAAGACATATCACCCATAGTGACTAGGTTTGTACAGTTTATCTATTTATTCATTTTAGCAAATAGTTCAATGTTTCCTTAAAGAATGCTTTTAACAGGAAAGAAGGAAAATGGGATTGGGTGTTGGGTTTGATGATGCTGTCTGTTATACATTAAATTGTCATTGGGATAGGAATTTTGTTAGAGATTAGTGAATCATGATCTCCTCAAGAGCAAAGTCTAGTGAAGTGATGAAGTTCAACAAATATTTTAGTATTTTAGTTGACCTGTTGCTTTTAGAATATGTAGAGATTCCTAAAGTTATATGTAAAAGTTCTTAAAGTTGTATGTAGAGGGTCCTAAGCTTATATATAGAAGTTCCTAAAGTTATATGTAGAGGGTCCTAAATTTATAGGTAGAGGTCCCTAACGATTTATGTGAGGGTCTTAAAATTATATGGAGAAGGCAATGAAGTTGTCCGTAGAGGGTCCTAAAGTTATATGTGGAGGATCCTAAATTTATACACAGAAGGTAGTAAAGGTATATGTAGAGGGCGGTAAAGTTATATTTAGAGGCCAGTAAAGTTTTATGCAGAAGTAATATCTATGGTAGGGGTGCTCACTCTTTGGCAAGGACTGGAGAGACTTTATGAAAAATTGACAGGAGTATATTTATTCACCAGTTTAATATATATTTATAGGTTGGCTGGTATTTTCCATGTTGGGGATTTAGCAAGAAGCAAGGCAAACACCCCTATTTCCAAGAAGCTCAGGATATTTTAAAAGATGGAAGTTATTGCCAACAGAGAAGGAAGCCCAAAGTATTTTCCAGCTGGAAGTAGTTTCCAGGGAAATAATGCTTAGCTGCTTTTCCATATAGAGGACGATGTGGGTTATTGTAGGCAGTACAAAATAACATAAGAAAATTATACGAGATCTGCCTTGGTACCAGAGGTTTTGACCAGAAGTGATGACTTTTGCAAGATTCTTCACTCAGTGACACAGAGCATAATAATCAATTGACAGTGGACCCTAAGACCTTGTGTGGGATTCTAGATGGTGAGCATGCAATTCAGTGTACAGAATGAATACATCAATAAAATGAAAATAATTGAGCAGACTCAGAGGAGCAGAAATTATAGCACATGTTTATATGACAATTTAATGACAATGAAGACTTTCAAATTTCATATCATGTTACACTTTTAACATGTGTCTGAGCTGTTTATACACTTAGTACAGTAATCTTCCACTTGGATATTTAGGTGCTTTGAGAGGGTCTCTGTGTATACAGAAGGAATATGGAATGTTGGGAGATCTGTAGGCAAATGTACAGGATGGAAAATATTTTGAGAAGAAAATATACAGTAAAAAAGATAATGACAAATCCATGTCAGAATGTGAATATTTATGACTATTCACCTCCAAAAAGGAAGTGTCATAATTAGATTCCATTATATAAAGGTATGTTGCATAAATTGGAGGGGTCATACATAGAGGCAGAGCAAGGTCTCTTAGGAAGGGGTCTACAAGATAACATTAGTCAGGGATATAAAAAGTTGATAGTAAGGTAGTAGGTTTTAAAGTAGAAATAAGACACCAGTCTTTAATATGTGTTTATGTTGTAGAACTAGCATAATGGACAATACTCTGAAAAAGAAAGGAAGAAAAGATTAATGACCAATGAATAACTGTGCTTCATTAATAAAGGAGATCTGGAAAATGTTGGTACATCTGAAAAAGAGCAAATGCTTTCATGAGACTTTGAAGGAGGAATTCAATGTAAGGATTGAGAAAGCTCCAATATAGAAATCCTGGGAATGCAGACATCAAAGTTACTGCCAGGATTCAGAGAATCTGGAATGTAAGTTATTGTATGAAATTATTCTGACTGACTTCTGCTGGCTGCTCCACCAGAGAAGACAACTTAGAGAATGTCCAAAGCTTTTTGAACATTGTTGTATCTTCCAAATTTTGATACATCAGCTTTCCTTGATCAGTTATTAACATTTACTACAAATACAAGATTACCACTAGGAAGAGTACAAGGGGTCTACCCCTTGTATACTCATTCCACCAACATGAGACCTACCTTATACTTTGGGCTTTCAGCACATCTGAGTGAGGGCTCAAATTTTACCATGGCTCTCTAGGTTGATGTACTGTGGTGTCTTGTGGTACTTACTGTGCTTGAGACCTCATGTTGAGGGGCTAAGAATATTGTGCACAAGTATTTTTGATATTATTGAACAAATCCATAAAATGCAACCCATATAATATAAAAGGAAGAGATTAAAACAAAGTTGAACGTGGATAAAGCCAAAGCTGGTAATAAAAATGATCAACTTCATGGTGACCAAATGTTGTATGGCAATGTCCTCTGATGTTAGACATCCATCTTGGAGGGAAGCTCCATACGATGCTGGATGCTGAACGGGAGACACACAGCAGGATTTCTAAAGGGAGATGAACACCAAGATGTTCTAAGGGGAGGTGAAACATTCCATTCCACTGGAAAGCTCATTGAGCTCAGGAAGTAGCACAGTAGCTTCAAAGATGTCCCTGAAATTGCCTGGATCCACTAGGCCCTTCTATTCCTGTTGGGGTGGGCTTTTGGTGATACAGCTGTCTTTGAATCCTTTCTGCTCTTGTAATTAATGCCTCATCCACACTCTTATAAGGAACCCCAATACAGCTTATTGGTTCGCCAAGTTAGACGTTGGTGGTGTCCTTACTTGGCATGTCCTGGTTCCCTATCTGGGGTGAGCAGATGTTTGTTCTCATCTCCCCAGGAAGAGTGCCAAACAACACTAAATTTCAGCCTAATACTTTTGGCTAAAAATGAACTCTACAAGAAATGGTGCAATGGAAGGAATTTGTGAAAGAGCATCTTGCCAACCAGTGTAAATGGCCAGTAAATCATTAAATGGCTTTGACAGGTTGTGGGGAAACTGACAATATTATAGTAAAATGTCCATATCCTCAACATTTTATAATCAAAACCTGACACAGACATATTCAGAAGTGTTGTTAAAATGAGTGATTGCTGCAATAATGTCTTGCGTATCATTTTTCATTTGTATAATATTTGTTCAAATAATTTTAGAGATAATCCTTCTTTGAACAGAAGATTTTGAGATTATAATGTTAATTAAATTGTAAATATTCTTTTATATCTTCCAACAGCTATAGTTAAAGGGCAAATTATCTTTAGTAGTATCTTGAGAACATTACTTAATTTCTTCATTATCCTGATAAAAGAGAAAAGATACATCATTATTATTGCAAAAACAAATCTTTGATCATTGAAGTGAAGTGCTGGGACTGAAGATGTTTGAAGAAAATGACAAAAGTATTTTGTTTAAAAATTTAAGTTGTGATTAACTGCCTTTTCTGTAATCATATATGAAGCAAATATAAAACTGTGTACTATCAAATGTATTTTAAATATTTTATTTTAGAAACCTGGCATGGTGGTGCATGCCTTTAATCCTAGCACTTGGGAGGTAGAGGCAGGTGGATCTTTGTGAGTTCAAGGCCAGCCTGGTCTACACAGTGAGTTCCAGGACAGCTGTGGCTACAGAGAGACCCTGTCTTGAAAAAGACAAAAAAAAATTTATTTTAGGCTAAACTACTATAAAATAAAATGTTTTATACTTTGCCTAATGGAAATTTGTGTCCTTTGACCATTATCTCCCCATTTCCCTTCTCTTTTGCCCCTGTGCAAACATTATGAGTTTGACTAGTTTCTACATGTGAGGTGATGTAATTTTCATTTCTCTGTATTTGGGCTTATTTTGCTTAGCATAGAGTTTCACTTATGGTAGATGGTAGGACTTCATTCTGAAATTCTGAATAATATTCTAGTACACACACACACACCATGTATGTCATGAATATATATATGTGTGTGTCAGTATATACCTATACACATATATCACAATTTTAAAAATTTATTCACATATTGAAATACATTATGTTTTTTTCCTTATCTCAACTATTATGAACCATAGTGTGATAAAGATGTAGTACAGATTATCTCTTCCAGATCTAACTCTAATTTCCTTTTGATTTATACCTAGAAGGGATATTGTTGAATCAAAAGTCACTTCAATTTTCTCTGCAATTTTCAAACATCCCTTTTCCCACATCTTCACGAACAAGCACTTTTGTCTTTTTGATAATTATTTTAAGTTTGATGCATAAGATGTCAAGATAACATAGACATCCTGTGTACATGAAATTTAAATCCTAATTGTTTCAGCTCTATATATGAAATTAAGAAAACTATAACTATCTCAGTTGATGGATTTGTTAATTAGCTTCATCACAGTGATCATTTCATAGCACATGTATTGTATATCAACACATCAAGCTGTAAACCTCCAATATGTACAATTCTCATTTTTAAAACCTGGTAATTGGGTATCACATATAAATTTTCCCAGTCTGTCAAGCTTCTCAACATACTTATTGAAGATTTGTTTTGTTTTGTTTTTAAACAATTGATTATTTATTGACCTTTTTTATGTTTAGGAATTCACATTTTCTGTCTTTAATTTTATATTACTCTAAAATATGCATACATACTTTCCATTCATATACAGTAATTACAGAGTTTGAAAGTTTTGAGACACAAAAAGTTCTACATTCTCTGACATCAGAGTTGTCATGAGGATCCCAAGTATCAATTATCTGTAGAAAAAAGGCATAGTGTTTTTAATATGGTCAACTAGTAGTTTTATATTTGCTTCATAAGATGCTTATGATGATTAACATGACACATGAAATCCACATAATACTGTAGAATTACAAATTAATCTGTTTCCTATATCCTGGTAGACAGAATTGAATGTATTGCAAGGTGTGCCTCTGTGCCTACTTAAAAATTGCTAGTATGCTGGGCATGGTGGTGCATGCCTCTAATCCTAGCACTTGGGAGGCAGAGGCAGGTGGATCTCTGTGAGTTCAAGGCCAGCCGGGTCTACAGAGTGAGTTCCAGGACAGCCAGGGATAAAGGGAGACCCTGCCTCAAAAGACCAAAAAAAAAAAAATTGCTAGTATCTCCATGAAAATTCATTTTATCTACTTTCATGGTTTCACATGAACATGCCATTGTTTGTGCAGATTTCTTTTTTTGTCTTTTCAAGGCAGGGTCTCCCTTTAGTCCCAGATGGCCTGGAGCTCACTATGCAGACCAGGCTGGCCTTGAACTCACAGGGATCTGCCTGCCTCTGCCTCCCAAGTGCTGGGACTAAAGGCGTGCGCCACCATGCCCGGCTGTGCAGATTTCTTAGTGTGCCTAACTACATACTAGAGATGTTTGGAAGCTGACTGAATAGGGTTCCTTAGTAGCCATCCACCTTTGTGGTGGGACAGGTTCTTTCACTGTGAAATGGGATCGCTGAACAGACTAATCTGGCTGACCTGTGAGAACCATTGAATTTGCTATCTCCTGTCCCCTCAATGATGGTCTCAAATGCCAGGGAGAGTGCTAAAAGAGAAACAGAATGAAAGCTATGAGTGAATGAAAGCAATATGTGAATGAAGACTTTGTCTTTCCTCTATCCATCTAGCTATCCAGCTAGCTGTCTATTTTTTTCTTTTTTTTTCATTTTTTAACAATAAGTAATATTTATGAGTACAAGCATTCTTCATGTAAAACCAATTTGCAAGCAGTTGTGCCCAAACCCACACAGCCCAAGGGTTCCACCATCCAGCTGGGGGGAGGGCTTGTATATTCAATCAAGTTGATCAAATAAGTGTCCCAACTATATTTCTGTAGTTTCACTATTCACCCTAAACACAGCCCTTACATTCTATCATGCCCCCTCTCCTGCAGATTGTTCCAAGTACCACGTATATCTTTGCTAGATTGTAATATAATGTAAAGTTTTGATTAGAGGTTTTTGTAAGGGTAATATCCATTTTTCAAAATTAAATCATTGACACTGTAAATGCTGTTCAAAATGGACTGTGTGGATTTAATGAAAAGTAGACTTCAATGAAGAGAATTAAACAGTGGAGTAGAATTGGATAATGAACACCGGTAAGATAATTGTTATTAAGATATACCTATGGTTATTAATTTTGTCCTTTTAAAAATTGTAATAGCTGGCATTTGGAGACTCTAAGCAAGGAACTTGTTAATGAATTTATACATTTAAGAAAATTGTCCCAAGACCCTTCTTCTAAGGTACTTTTTCTTGTTTTCATTTAATAAGTGAAAAATCTTAGATGTTATTCACTACTTGTCTTGTTGCTGTGACAAAATGTCTGACAGGGATGATATGGTATCAGGAACATGTAGCAGCTGGTCACATTGCACCACAGTCAGCAGGCAGAGAGTGATGATCCCAGTACTCAGCTGTCTTTCTCCTGTTTCGATGCATCACAGTACCCAAGACCATGAAATGGTACTTCCTATAGTTAGCATCATTTTTCTGACCTCAATTAGCCTAGTTTAGATAATTCCTCTGTAACATGCTCAGATAAGTGTCTCCAAGATTATCCCAGATTGTACCAAATTGACCATCAATATTCAGCATAACATACCTAGAGATTAGTAACTTGCCAAACTTTATAGTATATAAGCTGAGACCCAGGGGGTGACTTCTGCCTGACCCATAAACTGTGCAATGAAAGATCATACTGCATATTGCCTTCCAAATACCAAGGGTGAATGGAGAGTGTGTAACTGCCCTTAATATAGGAAAAAATGTCCATTCTACCCAAATTAATATACAGATTCAATGCAATCCCAATCAAAATCCCCATGAGCTTTTTCAAAGACTTGGAAAAAATCCTCAGCTTCATATGGTAAAACAAAAAACCCAAAATAGCTAAAGCAACCCTGAGTGAAAAGTGCAATACAAGAGGGATTACCTTACCAGACTTCAAACCATATTACAGGGCTATAATCATAAAGACAGTATGGTACTGGCACAAAAACAGACCCATTGATCAATGGAACAAAATTGAAAATCCAAATGTGAGCTCATATACTTTCAGCCACCTCATATTCGATAAGGGGCCAAAAATTCAATGGAGGAAAGATAGCATCTTTAGCAAATGGTGTTGGCAAAACTGGATCACCATTTGTACAAGAACAAAATTAAACCCCTACATCTCACCCTGTACAAAAATCAACACCAAGTGGATCGAAGATCTCAACCTGAAATCCGAAACCCTGAAGGTGATAGAAGAAAAAGTTGGTAGCAACCTACAAGACATGGGCATAAAAAAAGACTTTCTAAACCAAACAGCAGCTGCACAGGAAATAAGGTCAACAGCAGACAAGTGGAACCTCATCAAACTCAAAAGCTTCTGTACAGCAAAAGAAACAATCAAGGAAGTGAAGAGAAAACCCATAGAGTGGGAGAAAATCTTCACTGGTGATTCATCTGACAGAGCATTAACATCCAGAATATATAGACTACTTAAAAAACAAAAGTAAGAAAACAAATGACCTACTCAAAAGATGGAGTAAAGAGATGAACAGAGACTTCACCAGTGAGGAAGTAAAAATGGCTGAGAAACATCTTAAAAATTGTTCAACATCATTAATAAACAAGGAAATGCAAATTAAAACCACTCTAAGGTATCATCTTACTTCAATAAGACTGGCCAAGATTAAGAAAACAAAAGACACCAAATGCTGGAAAGGTTGTGGGGAAAGGGGAACACTCATCCACTGCTGGTGGGAATGTAAACTTGTACAACCACTGGAGAAAGAAGTGTGGAGAATCCTTAAAAGACTAAAAATAAGCCTACCACCTGACCCAGACATACCACTCCTGGGTATATACCCATAAGACTCATCCTACCACAAAGATTCATGCACAATTATGTTTTTATGTTTATTGCAGGTCTCTCCACAATAGCAAAGAGCTGGAACCAACCCAAATGCCCCTCAACTGATGACTGGATAACAAAAATGTGGTACATCTACACAATGGAGTTCTATGAAGCAGTAAAGATGACATCATGAACTTTGCAGGTAAATGGATGGAACTTGAAGGCATTATGCTAAGTAAAGTAACACAGTCTCAGAAAAAAAAGGCAAATGCTTTCCCTCATATGTGGATGCTGACACCAAATCCCCAGTTGGCAGGCAAACTGTGCAACTTTATTATTATATTTCTTTGTATCTGAAAGCAACTGTGCTGTTACAATCTGAATCTCTTAACAGGCTCTAGAATTTACCTACCAGCTATATACAGACATTGTAATTACCATAGAGGGGTGGAAGATATGTATTCATAATCTAGAGTAATATAAAATTAAAAGAAAAAAAAGTGAACCCCAAAACATATTTTGGAAGTAACATGCAGTTTATTCCAAAAGGTCTTAATTTTTATACATATGAGTTGTTTAAACAGACATAATTTGGAGTAATACAAAGAAAGGGGAGGGAACATCAACAACATAAGGACTGGGTCAAAGAACTGAATGATACAGTTAAATTCTGCTCAAAACAACAAGCCTCTGAAGAAAAATCCTTGGAAACACTGGAAGATGCAAGACATCTATTGCAGAATGCATAAACTGGGGAGGGGGAAGGGACAGGGAGAGAGGAATGTATCTAAATTGGATGAAAAAATGGTGTATGAAATATACAAAATATCAATAAGAAGAACATAGTTTAAAAAAGAGATTTACCTTACTGATACACTATTTGGAAACTTAAATTATCTCCTGTGTCAGGCCAGTTTTCTGATGACTCTGTACTGGGCAATAGTGGGGAACAATTAGAGGAAATAAGGTGCCATCATGAGAATGTAGATCCAGTAACAGAGAGTTAAATGCAGATATTCCTCCCTATCTGATTTAGCCCCTGTGGCAATAATTACTGAACCTTACAACACCTACACATTTTGGAAGAGGAGGACACATAGAGGCAGCTTGATGTGTCATATATATAGATACTATATAGCGATATATATATATAAAGTATATATATATTATAGAGAGAGAGAGAGAGGAGACGGAGGACGCGAGGAGAGAGGAGAGATGGTCTAGGATAGGGACATTGAAACTATGCTTAGTTTTTTGAGAGTTTGGTGAATTCTAACCTGAATTGTAATTTGTAGGGCAAATAAGATAGATTTTTCTTTGCTTAAAATAAGAGAAACGTTGCTTTTTATTAAATACTACACAGATCTTATCTTACAAATTCAGTAACATTGTAGGCAACATTTGTTAATGCTACCTTTAAACTTGTTCTCTAAACTTAAAGGTTAGAAACCATTTCATAAAGCATAGTCAAGTATTATAAAAATTCTTCCCATTGCTCTCACCAATTATTTCTTCAGCAGTAGAAATATTTCTGAATCACATTTTTCTTCTTCTTTTAGTTAAGACAAAACACTTGAGCACGGCAAGAATTAGGAGCATCTGTTCATTCACCTATTTCTCCATCTGATACTTCCATCTATTTGTGTAGTGTTTGTGTTAGTAGAATTTTTTAACTTACCAAAATGTGTGGAAAAAGTAAGAAATTATGGTAGTGAACAATGTCTTATGCACTATTTAAATATTTTGAGTTTAAATGTGTCTTTTTCTACACTATAGGACGAGTCTGTGTACATTTTATAAATTTATAATCATGTAGCCAGGCATGGTGGCGCATGCTTTAATCCCAGATTTAGAGGCAGAGGCAGCAGTCTATCTAGTACGAGTTCAAGACCAGCCTGGTTCTACAGAGTGAAATTCCAGGACCAGCTGGGTGCTACAGGAAACCCTGTTGAAAGACCAAAAAAAAAAAAAAAGTAAATATGTACAAAGTATCCTTTATCAACTAACCACTATGTCATGTATTTATATATAATCCAAATATTCATCATGATGTGTAAACGGAAGAAGACAAGTGGTAAAATTATCGTGACCTTTTTAAAAAGATAACAGGCCTGGTGAAGATGTTTAGCAGTTAAGAGTACTAGCTGCTCTGGGAGAGGATTGGGTTTGGACCCACGTGATCCCAGCACCACGTTGGTGGCCACCAATTCATGTATAAACTCCAGGCTCTGATGGCCCTCCTCTCACCTCTTGCTCAGCACTGCATGCACATACGTACACTAAAAAGCATGCAACAGGCAAATGACCTTATAACTAGTCTCTGTTGGTCTCCTTGAGTTCAAGCAAGACTCCTCCACTAAACCATCGCATACCGTCTCACCTGCCTCGACAGATACTTGTTGCAGCTGTTGCAGTCCATATGTCTGTGTATCCCAGAATCTAATTGGCTATTGGCTCTCTCCTTGGAGGAATAACTCAATGATGTTGCCACAAGCCTTATACCCTCTTAGTGATTGAGAAGGATGGGAGTTATATGCGACACAGTGGAAAACCTTGTCATTTCACAGAAAAAAAAAAAATGGTAATCCAGGGATTAAACACCATCCAAGCCATCTGTGTCTTATACCAGAAGTAACCTACCATAGTAACTTAGCAATGTTTAATACCTATATATCTAATCCGTTGTGCTTCATTAGTAGGATGCTCGAAGGGTTTATTCCCTGACGAAAAGCGTACGGTCACCATGAAAGAGAAACCAGCCAGAAACTGATTACAGAGTTCCAGCAAATGAGCATTCTTCAGACAAAGTTAGACTCGTGTGCTTTCTGTCCACATGTGCCCCATGTCTAAGCCTAAGGAAAATCTGGAGAAGAGGGGGAGTGGTAGAATGTAAGGGGTTGCTTGTGATTGGGCGTGAATGGTAAACTATGACAATATATCTGGTACCACTATGTTTGATCAACTCTTGATTGAAAATTAAGCATCTCAGGCTGGATGGTGGGAGACGGGCTGTGTGGGCAAGGGCACCAACTGCTTGCAAATGGTTTTATATTGAAGGTGCTGGTAACTAAAAACAAAACAAAAAAAACAAAACAAAAAAAAACAGGAAGCTAGATTATCTGAAAAGTCCTTTTAAAAGCAGGTTTTCATTCCAGGCCTGAGGAGGCCAAGAGCAGGAGAGATAGTAGTCATTAAAATCCATTGTAAGATTTGCGTTTAAAGGGTATTAATTGAAAATAACATATATTTATGTAGAGAGGTATTTCAGTGGAGATTTATTACACAAATAAGAAATAAACCACTGTAAGTTAATGGACTTGATTTCTCTGAAGTCATAGTCCAGTCATATAGCCTTTAAAGAAGAGCAAAGTGTTATATTGGGTAAATATTTATTTAGCAGATACTCAACTCTTGCCCAAGTTTTATCCACATAGTAATAGGATATTTTAAGGCTTAGTGAAATGTTTAGATTGGTTAATTTGGGTGTAGGTTTGATGAAAATGGTAATACATTTTGAACTATTGGGAATATAAAATGTTAATTGTTTTTGTTTATAATTTGTATTGGGTTAAGGACACACAAATGTCTCTATATTTTATGAATTACTACAACATCACATAGTAACACTTTCTTTTACTTGTTGGACAATTTAAAGGAACTAAGCTTAAATTCCTTCTTCCAAATAAAGTAGCTGCAGTCATTGAAGAACAGTTTGGGTAAATTTAATGAAGCTTATGCCTTGGCTCCTGTTTATGGGTATGTGGTACAGCTTAGGCAAAATAAAAACAAAAAAAAAAAAAAAAAAACAAAAAAAAGAGGGATGGTGGGACGTGGGTAGTATCCTTTCTGTGGATACAATGGAAAACTCTGTGTTCCAATCCATTGATAAATTTTCATTTTTGAGATCTTGAAACTAGCAATGGGAGGAGGATTGCATGTTCCCAGGTCAGAAATCACCAGTCTAAGTGCCTGAAACATACAACTTTTGGCTGCAGGATGGACTGGGAAATTCCAGTCAGAGAGGCTGATCCATCTGAACATTAAAAAGGCAGAGTTTCGGACTGCCTGAGTCACAGACACTGAGCATCTCTCTGAATCATTTGGGTTGACTGTTTATAATTTTCGGCCCTAAGTGAAGTTTACCTTCAATACTGAGAAAACCTTCCTCCTTCCTCCCCTTTACAGGAAAAAGAAAACCGGTTGCTGTAATGAACAATCATTCCTACACTGTAAATTAGAGCCAAGTTTATAGTGTAATTTCTTTTTTTTTTGTTAATTTTATTTATTTCTGTTGTGTATTAATGTACTGTCTGCATGCCGTTTTTTGTCACCCGTGTCGTGCAAGTCCGCGGAGGTCAGAACAACAGAGGTGTCTCGGATTCCCCTGGAACTGGGAGTTCTACTAGCTATTGGGAGTTTCAGACGTTGTTCTCACTGCCACCCTGTGCTGCTGGGGATCATAATCCCGGGTCCTCTGTAAGAGCGTGTCGCGTGCTCTTAACCGCTAGGATCATCTCCCAGTCCCGGTAATTTTTATAAAACAACAGGTTAAAACCTTTTTAATTGATGCTTATGGCATTAGGCACTGTTGAATAGTATAATTCCTATCTCGAGGCTAAATTCAAGTAAAGTCTTTATAGAACTGTTGTAATTACGCAAAATCATATTAGTACAGGAAAGCTCTGACTATCAGCAATGAGTTGTTCTGCCTAGGATGATGTTGGCTAGGGGATTCAAAACCAGCCCCCCAACTTGTTAAGTGGCCTTTTGCCTATAGTGTGGGATATATTCAAGGAGGAAGCAGTAGTCCCTGTTGTCGAGACTCCTTGGTGTGAGCATGAAAAAGTGTTGTGAGACGTCACTTGCTAACGTCATGGCTGGCCTCTGAAGTGCCAGAGAGCATTGCCAAAGGCCACTAAGCAATAAAGCAAAATATTGTCTCCTGAGCAAGCAAGACTCCTCTGTCATTATCAGCTCACCTTAACTGCCTGGAGATACTGTGCAACACTGGCAGCCAAGTGTCTATTATATATCCCAAATCTAATTGGCTATTGGCTCCTCTCCTTTGGAGGCATAACTCACAGTGGATTGACCAGCTTCTGTCCTCTAGTGGTTAGGAGATGTTATGAGCCACAATAAGAACTTGTCACCCTTTATAGAGAAACCACAGTTTGCGGATTGGCATACCATCCAAGCATCTGTGTCTATACTCACAGCTTGGCTTGCTATAATAATTAGTATTGCTTAAATGCCTGTACATCCAATTCTTTGTGCTTTGTTAGTATGACTAAAAGGGTATCACTGGATAAGCTGTCAACCCATGAAGGGAAACAGCCTGAATAGACTAGAGTCCAAAATGACAACTCCAAAGAAAGTAGACTGTTTTCTTCTCACCCACATGTGCCCCTTTCCCAAAGCCCAGGGGACAAATTGCGGAAGAGGAGGCATGGTAGAATGTAGGGGCTGCGGGGAGATAGGGGTGAATCATGAGACTACAGCAATATAGTCTGGACTCCTAACTGATCAACATGCCTGTCCATACAAGCTTCTCTAACTGGACTATGGGAACCTTGGGTTGTTCAAAGTTTGGACATGGATACTTGCAAAATGCACCAATTGCCTAATTGTACGGCAAACTGAGTAACATCAATGTTATCTGAAAACAACTGTGTTATTATATTGTAGAATCCCTTAAAAATATACAAATAAAAAAACCAAAAAAATAAATAAAAATAAAATAAAATAAAATTAAAGGAGATAACATCAACTGGTAGACTGCTAGATTTAGGATTCTACTATGTAAACTCAAACCTGAAATTCCCCAAGGCAGTACAATTTATCTTAATGTTGGTACTCACCTGGACATTGTTCTATTAATCAATAGAAATTGTTAAAATATCATCTTGATAGGTGTCATTAAGTCTCTAGTTGCATTTCACATCTCCTTTTTACTTTTTGTTTAATTTTTGTGTTATGTATGTATTTGTGAAAGAGTGTGCACATGAGTTTGCATGCATGTGGGGGATACATATGGAGGTCAGAGGCTGATGTCAAGTATCTTCCTCAGTTGCTTTCCACCTTTCACTTTTTGAGGCAGAATCTCTCATTGAACCTGGAGCTCACTGATTTCGATAAGCTGGCTTGTCTGTATGTTTCACATCTCCAAGGATCTGCCTGTCTTCTATCAACCAGTAGTAATACAAGGGCATGCCACCATCATTTTACATGAGTGCAGGGCATGCAAACTTAGGTTCTCATGACTCCATGACAAGCCCTTTACCAAATAAACCATCTCATAAGCCTTCTACCATTTCTTTAAAATTATCCATTACTGTTTTCAATTCAACAAGAAGATAATAAGAATAAGAGATGTAGGAGGGGGGAAATATTGCAAAACAAATTAATAATGCAGCAACAGTTTTTGCAATAGTAAGTTTTGATATAAAAGTACAAAAACTGAGGCAGTGTGTCACTAGGGCAAGGAGACACAAATGCAGTGATTAGATTGAACACATGTATAGATAGTCCATAGTTAAAAACACATAGAACACAGGTGATTTTGACAAAGTCAACACTATAGAGAAGTGGTGCTAGAGCACTGGCTATCTATATGGTAAAAATAAATCAATAACAGTAATAGCTTTTCCCCAACAGCATACATGAATATCAATCCCTAAGAGATGTTATATACATAAATATGTGAGTTAAAATCCTAAAACATATGCTCAATATGCTTTTGATTTTGTGGTGTTAAACTTTTTTAAATAAAAGAATTTTCTAGCCTAAAGGAAAAGATGGATAAATTATGCTACAATAATATTAATAACTTGTTGAATCAAGACATATGAAATAATGAAAAACTCCAAAGGAGAGAGTATATTGTATATTATATCATAGCACATATTTTTATATGCATATTTTATAGTATGATATATATTGCATATGAAATAAATAACAGAACTGTCATATTAAGAGAATTAAAAATTATACAAATTAAGAAAATCATTAAAATTTTAAAGTTAAATCAAACAAAAATTTAATTATAAAAAGAAAGGAAATATAACACAGTGGTGTATGATGTATAAACGACTGCATTTAACATGATGTGCTTACATTTTTCTAGTGCCACTTGTCCCTTCCATTTGCCTCCCTGAGCTTGGATACATGGAGCAGTATGGTGTGTTTCTTTTGAAAGTCCATTTACCACAAATTCAATCTAAGTAGAAATGTAAGATTCAATAATAGGCAAAGAGCTGTATGTCCATCCAAAGTTAAATAATTCAGTTGAGGATCTCCTGAGCTTCTCTGGGCCAAGATGCTCCTGAAGAGAACTTTAGTTGTCCTAGCAAGTCAACCACTACTACTTTTTGTTTTTCAATTCTTGTCTCACGAGTCTGCATATATCTATTCTTTGCCTTCTTCAGAATGTGTCATAGTCTGTGAGCCATCCAAAATCCTTGGTCTGGTTCTTACTGACTGCTTTCAAGAAGCTGAAGATTTAAAAAATTTTTTTTTTCCTTAAAAGAGGGGTTCATACTTCACTTCTGAAGGTGATTCTTCATATAACCTTTCATTAGCCACATGATTAGCTGGAAAACAAAAAACAAAAACAAAAAAACACCTCCCTTTTATTTTCCTAGGATGCCATACCACCAGTCTTCATTATCTTTGAACAAACACACGGAAAATGTCTCCATGATGAATAATTACTAGTTACTAATCTGATCAGCTCACTGTGTAGTCATAAAAAGCCACTGCCATGGGTGGTTCATTGATCTGATATCAACAATGCTTTCTTTTTATGCAGATAAATTCAGTCTTTGATAAACCAAACTGATGTATGATGCCCTCAGTGGTCAGCACACTTGGCTGTTTCACTTGGCTGCTGTGTAGAAGCCAGGAGTGGTAGAGTCATTGAGGGATTGTACAGTGTTACACACCTGCAACAGCGTGCTTAACCTACAGACTTAACCTGTGCTTGGAGGCAACCGCTGAGTAGGTGGTTTGATCAGCACCTGAGGCGTTTTCAGAAGAAGCAGAGGATGATCATATATAAATCCTTGTCTTTCCCATATTAAACGAGTTGGCAGGTGCTCGCATTTTCCCTGCCTTTCACCCAACTCCCGGAGTTTGATTCCACGCCTACTCACCTCTTCCTTGGTCAGGATCTTGGAACCCCGCCGGCGGCTGGCCTGGAAGAGGTTCCTACAAGGGATGACTGCAGCTAGTGCTCCAGTCAGGTCAGCCTTCTTTGTAACCCTTCTGTATTTCTCTTGGCAATTTTTAACTAATATTTTTATTGATTCTTTGAGAATTTCACATAAGGTATTTTGATTATATTCAGACTTCCTGATTTCCTCTCAGATCCACTCCTACCTCTTCATGCCCCTCACTTTTGTCCTTCAACTTCCAAAAGGATGTAAAGTTACACATCTTCATACCTGCATGCAATTTACTGTTAAAATGTGAATCTCTAAATGTGTTTAGGAATTAACCTATAGTTTATTTTCAGAAATTGTAATTTTGACTTTTGTGTGGAGTGGATACATGCATATTTTGGAATAATATAAAATTAACGGGAACCAAAAAAAAAGAGAAAAACCTAAAAAAAAAAAAAGAAGTAAATCTCAGAGTTCTAGTTGTGTAATTTAATTTCCCTAGAACAACACTGTCCCTTAAATTATTTCTGTCAAGTACTGAAATAACAACAATAAAAATATAAATAAATGAAATAAAAAACAACCCTAACAGATGCAGCATTTTTTTACATAAAGAAATCCAATCTCTGATTTCATGTGATTAAAAATATAAAATTTTAATTTTTTAAATTGCTCAGTCAGTCCAAATCATTCCATAAAATGTCAACAGTGAACATTTGTTGAACTATTATTATGTTCTCTAAACGTTGCATGTTTACTTTGGAAGATTAAAAGTTTCTCAACATTTCAACAGTAGATTCATTAGCACAGTGGATTGCCTGTGTTCATCTCTCAAGTCCCAGAGGCTTATGGTTGCATTTCATGTCAATCTGTGTTTCATTGGTATTTTCCTTCCTGACCTATATCCATTGGTTCAAAGGTAACTCCAACAACATCATAATACTTCACTTTGGGTTTGTTAATTATGAATCTGTAAAAAATGTAAGCAATTTGCCTCTGAGATCCACATTCTGAATCCATCTTTAAAAAAATCTGTGTAAATAATACCAGTGTTCACATGCCCAATTATTTAATAAATATTCGAAGTTTTTCACAGTAACTTCAAAAGTATTTAAATTGATAACTATTTAAACTTTTGTTTCTTGAACTTTTACTCTTTGTTTATTTTGTTTCCAATTAAAAAATTGCTAGAATAAATTTCACCAAAAAAAGAAAGAGAAGGCGCAAGAAAGAGAGGAAATTTAAAATATGTTTTTAGAAAAGACAAATATGGAGGTTGGAGAAATAGGTTAGGAGTTCAGAGCACTGACTGCTCTTGCAGAGGACCAGAATTCAGTTCCCAGCACCAACACAGAGATGCACAACTACCTGTTTCTCAAGTTATAGGGTATCTGATGCCCCTGAATCTTCTGGTCACCGTGGGCTCCTGTAGGTGCACATAAACTCACATATCCCCCAAAGCAATCACATAACATCTTTTTATTTTTTATTCTTTTAAATACTTTATGTGCATGACTATTATGTCTACATGTATGTAAGTGCACTCATGCTGTCCAATGCCTGTGGAGGACAAAAGAAGACATTGAATTCCCCTGGAGCTGGAGGTAAGGATGGCTATTAGCTACCTGTGGCTGCTGAGAATTGAACCTGGTACACTGGAAGAGTAACCGGTGCTCTTTATTGCTGAGTAATTTCTCCAGCCCAGGGTAAATATTAAGGCTAACATATAGTTTAGCAGAACCAATGAAGGTAGAACAACTGGTTTAATTAGCACAGCAAAGCTGTATGTAAAGTTGTGAAATCCTAACAGGACGTTCAGAAGGTGAAGTTTGCATTTTTCTTTTCATGCATATTTTTTTTCATTTTTCTACTTCATAAATGTTGCAATTCACTGTAAGGGCAAGTTTTGAGGGAGTCAAGTTTTCAATTATATTTTATAAAGAAAAGGAAAACATTATATAGCCATTCTTTAAAATTATTTATTATTTTTATGAGTATGGGTGTATTGCATGCATGTTGTGTTATGTTATGTTATGTTATGTTAGTGCATCCCTGTCATGCAATGCCTACTGAAGTCAGAAGAGAGTGTTGAACCCCCTGCAACTGGATTACAGATGGTTGTTCCCAACACCATGTTGCTGCTGGGAATCAAACCTGGGTCTTCTGTAAGAGAAGCTGATGTACTTAACTGCTGAACCATCTCTCCAGCCCATATGGCAATTTTTCCAAAAACATACCATCCTCAAGATAACATGGACAACAGGAAAAAAATAGTTGGTTTAGTATTGTGGTTATTAAAAAAATTACACAACATGGGTGCACTTAAATACATGCAAGGCAATCAATACATTCATAAACATAAAAAAGTAGAATAAAAAAAACAAATTCCTTGAAAAACAACCAACCAAAATGATAAATTTTAAAGGATTATTTTTCTAGAAAGTAGTTCTGGGGAGTAGAAATGGAAGTAAAGAAACTTCTTATGAGCAAAGTTGATTTGGATCTGACAGTTGTATTGTGAGTAATTGCTGTGATTTGGAGTTGTCATAGGTTATGTAGATGAACAGAGATGGGTGAAGTAAGAGTGATATGTAGTTTGTTTTCTCTGTCTATAGAGCATCTCATCAGGTCTGTAGAGCCAAAACTGAAGTCTGCAGTGCCATATGAGAGGAACATAAATGGGTGGCTCACCCTGCAGGCAGACATTGTGGGTGGCACTCTTACTATTGGTCATTACCATGCCGTTATTAAAAGAGTAATCGATGCTAAATGATACATTATTGCTGCTTAACTCCAGCAATAAAGCAAGGACTTAAGCCAGAAAATAGATGAGATCATTTTTCATGTTGTTCTATAGTACAAAACCAAGTTTGTGGTGTTCAGTTATGTTCTTTTAAGTTCAACTTCTCAGGGCATTGCCATTCTTATTTATGCGTTGTTGAGTTATAGCATCCTGCTTTGGTTGTAAAGCAACTGAACAATGGATTTCAGCATGACTTAGCATCTATATAGTTTATTAGAGTGTAGAAATGGAAGCAAAACACATTTGTGCTTATTGTAGTATAATAAAAATAATAAAAATGTGGGAAAACTATTGACATATTTATTGACTTATAAAGGTGTCCCATAAAAGTTTTTCAAGAAATGAATCAGGAAAATCATAGTTGAAAGTAAGCTAGTTATTACCTATAAAAATTCTCAATTTTGATCACAAGGAAAGTTTTCCAGACAGCTGGTCAGTTACTCATACAAACTCGCAGCACTGGGGACAGCCTGCACAAGTCCTATGGAAGCTCAAACCAGACAAAATCCCAACAAAGACATGAGGAAGTTAGTAAGAAATTTTAACCCAACCTAAAAAGTTTTGGAAACTATAGCTATTGGGAGGGGAGAGAGTCTCTTTCAAGGATGAGGTTCTTGATAGGTTGATCGTACTCCAGTGGATGGACCCCCACTGAAGGACATTTGGGGATACAAACTAGACTCTATAGGCCTTTATATAGAATGTAATTAAATAAGGTCAGGGGCAGTAAGAGGAGGTGTGGATATGGGAGGGGATCTAAATACCATCAAATTACATTGTAGAAAATCACAAAATGCAAATAAGTGTTAAAAAAGATAACTAAATAAAAGATTTTCAAAAAAGAAAAGCTGAGCAGGCTCTAATGTATGAATTCATAACGAGGGATATTTGGATACACAAACTTGACTTGATAGGCCTAATACATATGACAAAATAATAAAGTCCTGTGGTAGGATATGGGAGGGCAGACAGGGATGGGAAGGCTAAATATAATTAAGATGTATGAAATCAACAATATTCAATAAAATATATTTTAAACCCCCCAAAATGTTTTTAAAATGCTGAATGTATCTTTATTCATACATGCAAAATTCTTTATTGTATTTACTTGACTTTTCCTTAGTTCCAACTTTATGCCCACATGATTGTCTCTTAGCTAATTTCCTTACCTCTTCCCTCTCTTGAAAACAGGATACACATTACCTGTTTAAAATGACCAGCTAAGCTATTATAAAATGCACTGAAATTACAGCAGTAGCTTTGGGTTATGCACTGCACACAGCTCCTGATGTTATGTCATGACTCAAGAAAGCTACTGTCATATATATTCCTTTATAAGATCCATACAGTCAGGAGGAAATGTACTTCCATATTTATTTATTTTAATATATATTCTTTTATTTTATTTTTTTGTATGTGTATGAGTGTACTGTCTGCATGTAGGTTTGTGCACCCGTGTTGTGCAATGCCGCGGAGGTCAGAAGAGGGTGTCAGATTCCCCTGGAACTGGAGTTCTCCTGGAATTGGAGTTACAGACGGTTATCAGCCGCTACGTGGGTGCTGGGGATCGAACCTGGGTCCTCTGCAAGAGCAGTTGGTGCTCTTAACCGCTAGGCTATCTCTCCAGCCCTACTTCCATATTTATATACAAAAAAAAAATGCAAAATGCTTGACATTTCTCCAAATCTGTAATAGTAATTACAAATAATTGTCCTTTAAATTTAGTTCCAAAAGAGTGCACATGTCATAATTCTACTGCACTGATTCTTTCCAATAAGATCACTCAAATAAGCTATTGGAACCAATCATTTTTCTTAATTCATAGTAGGTCCGTGTTTAGTAATGACACACTTAATTGCAATGTTTCATGGTGGCATTAAAGAATCACAAACTTTTCATGTGCTATAAATGTTACTCTACTCTTCTTATTAGGTTTACATCGAAGCATGAAGCACAACTGAAGTCTGAGGAATACCGATAACACAGGACAGCATGGAAAAGTTGTCAAAGGTGTCTGTATCTGCCTTAGCATTACAGTAGGGAAGTTATGTCTACTAGCTTCTTTGTGCTTGTCTTAAGTCAAACACACACACACACACACACACACACACACACACACACGGTTTTTCTTCTCTTTTCCCTCCCTCCCTTTCTCTTCCTTCCCTCCTTCTTTCCCTCCTACCTTTTGTCATTCTGTCTTTCTGTTTTGTTTTGACATGATCTTGCTATGTAGCCCTGACGTGGGACTCACTAGGAAGCCAAGCTGCCATCAAATTAATGATTCTCTTGCTTTATGCCCTTGTACATATTGATACAGAAGGACACTAAGACTCCAGCCTACCTACTTATACTGACCTTTGTATTTTCCTGTCTGTGCATTTATCAAGTTCCCTGAGAACTTTTAAAAAACTGGACTTCTCTGGGCTGGAAAGATGGCTCAGCAGCTAAGAACACTCATTTTTGCAGAAGCCCATGTTTCATTTCCCAGCATCCACATGGTGGCGAACATCCATCCCAAACTCTAGCTCCAAGGGATCAGAGGCCTTCTTTTGGCCTCTGTGGGCATTGTATGCACATGGTATGCTTATATACAAACAAACACTCATAAAACACAAATAAGTAAATTAACAAATAAACAAAAACCCTGATCTTCTGGTGTTGTCAGTTTTTCTAGGTATTAAATGGACAAAAGGACCATTGCTGTCATCTTGGATTTCACTCTCTACAGAGAGACGCTGAAATTAAATCAACAGTATGCACATATATATGAGAGTTACTGGGGATGCACACAGACACACACACAGACACACACACACACACACACACACATATACATACTTGCAGCTTCAAAAGTGTGACAGAAGATGGTTGGAGTGATGGATCAGCACTTAAGAGCACTTGCAGAGGCTCCAGATTCTGTTCCCACACAGTGCCTAACAATCAACCTAATATCAGTTCTAGGGGATCAGATGCTTTCTTTTGACCTCTGCAGGCAGTGCACAGCACAGGTGCACTTACATATATGCAGGTGATACACTCATAAAATAAAAATAATAAATATTTTTAAAAGTATGAATGAAGGCATCTCTACAGTGTAGTGAATGAATCAGGGAATCATATAAGATGATAATAGAAAAAGGAAATTGGGCAGAATTTGTGATTGCCTCAGGTCTTTCAAACTCTGTGGGCTTAAGTCTAGGTATAGTGGAATGACATACAAGCCAGAAGATTTTAAAAATGAGTTGTATTTTAAAAGTACACTCTGGCTTCTGTGAAAGCACACTCTGTTGCTTAAGATTTTAGGAAGGATCAAGTTGTGTTTTAAAAGTACACTAGCCAGTGGATTTCAGGGAGCCAAAGTGGAGATGCCAATTAGGAACTATTTATTATGTTGAGTGGGTATAAGTGTTGCTATCCTCAATCAATGAAAAAATGATGGTAGTAGAGAGAGACAACAAGGAAAACTGAGTTTCTGAACTCACCAGCTGTGCCTTAAATGCTCTGGGGAATCTTGTGGAGGAGAAATAATTCAGTGGCAAATACCAATGACTAAATTTGGATCTTTTTCTAGTAGTGTTTTCTGCTCCCTCCCAATAGCCTCTTTCTAGTTTCCTGGCTTCTACAATTAAAAACTCAAATCTCAAAATTTGAAGTTAGGATCCCTATATGAGAGGGAATATGCAGTGTTTGTATTTCTGTTTCTGAGTTACTTAGCTCAGTATAACTTTTTCCACTTCCATCCATTTACCTATTTCATTTTCTTTATAGTTGAATAAAATTCCTTTTTATATCTGTACCACGTTTTTATTACCCATTAATCTATTTATGGACATGTAGACTGTTTTACTTCCTAGCTATTGTGAATAAAGTAGCAATGAACATAGATGAGCAAGTATCTCTATACTAGGACAGAGTGTCTTCTGCATATGCCACTGAGAGATATAGCTGGGTCATATGTAGATCTGTTTCTAGTTTTTCGAGTTTATATAAACATAAGGAGAAGCTGTGACGTTGGGAGGGGGACCGGGGGAGGAAATTCTGGGAGGGAGGAGTTAGAGGTGGGGAGTAGTGTGCAATGGACATGATCCAAGTACACTGCATATGTGTATAAAATTACCAAAAAATGAATTTTTAGAAAGTAAAGGGGAAAATAAAATCAAATATGGATAAAATATAGGATAAATTTAAGGACATTCAAAATCAAAGTCCTCTGGAACTCTATAATTTAGTGATTATACAAAAGAGATCTAGAAATACAGGAAATGTTGAATTCTTTTAAAAAAGAGACCAGTTTCATAGAAAGTCAATTTTGACGTAAGAGGAAACAGATAATGTGTCAAAGCTTATGTGTCAAGTCAAGACTAGAAGTTAAATGTACCTGGGATTTGACAACATGGACATCTATATGCAGCTGGTATCTACTGCCAACATTATGGGACTGAGACTTTAACCACTGGAGTCTTGAGAAATGTGGAATGCAGTTGCCTCCACCTGTGATCTGACACACGTTGAAGCCTCTTCCTGGTGTAGTTGTGATAAAGCTCTTCAACAAGTAGAAACTGCTTTTGTCCCGTGACTCTCTTAAGCAGCTATGGTGATTAATGGGTAATTAATATAGACTTTTTAAAAAAATGTTTAAAAATTTTTTAAATTTATTTTCATATGTGTATGAATGTATTGTCTGCATGTAGGTTGGTGCTTGTGCAATGCCGCCGAGGTCAGAAGAGGGCGTCGGATACCCCTGGAACTGGAGTTAAAGACGGTTTTCAGCCACCATGTGGGTTCTGGGGATCGAACCCGGGTCCTCTGCAAGAGCAGTCGGCACTCTTAACCTCTAGGCTAGCTCTCCAGCCCCAATTAATGCAGACTTTTTAAAACCAATCTTTACTCCTATTCTTAGTCATTTTAGCAACTAGTATTTGAAGGGAGAAGTCAAATATTTAAGAACTCATTCTAACTTAGAGTATAACCTCAATAGATGCTACATTTTAGTTAGCCTTTAACTCACATTTCCAAAAGTGAAAAAAAGAGCTTTCCTATGAGAATTTTCCTGAAATACTAGGCTATTTTATTAAATGTGAAACTTATGCAAAACTAGGGAATTAAATATTTAGTGTATAATTTGGCAACTGAACACACTCAGCACATTGGATTCTTTTTAGGTAGTCTTACTTTCATTAATTTTTCTATAAAACATTTTAAAAGAAAGGTGTTCACTAGCAATTACTTTCTATTTGTCTTTTCAGTTCATAACTATTTCAACCAAAAAAAAAGATTTGGTAGTTCTACAAATTGTACATATATTTTAGTCAGATAACATATATGTCACATTCATCCATCTCCCTTACGCAAGTGTAAAATTTGTAAATGATTAAACATTTCAAAAGCTTTGCAAATACATATAAATTTGTCCTGACAATTATAACTTAAATTTCCTAGGCTTTAAACAAAGTAGATGTAAATAACATCTGTGTGGATAAATTACTAATAAAATGAAGTGTTAACCTACAGAATTTAAATATATCATGATAAAGTACAAATGCATTAAAATATCTAAAACTATTAGCCCAGTGGATGATAAGTTCTTAATTTCCTAGTAATGAGAATAATGTTGAATAAAGACAGTATTAATTAATCATGACTTCACATGTATTTTTAACGAAAAAAAGAAAATAAATTAATACAGTTAATTGGCAATGTATTATTTTTAGTATTGCATTTCTTTCTTTCTTTCATTTTTTTTTTTTTTTTGTCTTTTCAAGACTGGGTCTCCCTGTTTTTTTTTTTTTTTTTTGTCTTTTCAAGACTGGGTCTCCCTGTAGCCCAAGCTGTCCTGGAACCCACTCTGTAGACCAGGCTGGCCTTGAACTCACAAAATCTGTCTGCCTCTGCCTCCCAAGTGCTAGGATTAAAGGTGTGTACCACCACGCCCGGCTTAGTACTGCATTTCAATATAGTGGTCTCATTCCAATTTGAGAGAGTACTGATCAGGCAGTCTCTACATGATACATATATCGAAACAATCATGAAGTTTAATATTTTCAGACATTCTGTGGACATCTTCTACTTTTATTATTTTTTTATTTTTTGTAATGCAACTTCACTTTATTCAAATCTTCAAAATAGTCTTTATTCTACATTTTTAGTATAAAAAATCCACAAGTTACGTGCACCACAGTGTAGAGAAAGACATACAACGCTGAACTTCCATAACAGTCAATGGCACAGTCAAACATCACATGTACAGGACACAAGATTTAGATGAACTGAAATTATAAGCTAAAATAAAATAAAATCCATTTTCAGAAAACAAAAGTCAAAATATTAAGGATCCTTGAAATATTAATCCTAAGGAGGTCATTAGACTCAGTCATTTTCTAGTGAGGCATTTACGACAGTGACCTTATTAACCCAGTTAGGAATTCTTGGAAGCCGAGTGGCTGCGTCAGACACTCAGAAAATGATAACCAATTTCTAATCTGAAAACTCTCCTTAATTTGGCTCTGAAGTCCAGCCTTTGACATGCATGCTCCTTCCTGCCCACTGTGTTTTAAAGAAACATTTAGGGAACTGTTTACAATGGTATCTTTTGTTTAAAGTTCAGTTTTTCTGGCACCAAAGCAACTTTAGGTTAGATTCGTGATGCAGAGAAAACCTATGAGGGTGCAAAATGCATCCTTCACTTCTGCCTGGGGCACAGGGGCTTCAGAGGATCCTTGTGAAAGACGAGTTTAAAAATGGCAAGTGGGACAAGTGCAAGGAGAGAAGGAAGCTTGTCTGACCCGCTTTCTGTCCTGCACCACTGATTCAATGGAGACTGGTGGAAGGGGATGGAAGACTAGGGACAGGGGGCACAGGGGATGGAAAGGAAAGGCAGACAACTAATGCATTCCATTTAACAAGTAATAGAAACCAAAAACTTGAAGGAGATTAAAGACCAATCAGAATAATTTAGCAACTTTAATTCTTAGGAAGATCAAAGTTCCCTCCAAACCTAATTTGATGTTTTATTACTAAAAGCAGAGACCGCTATGGTACAGCATTACTCCAGAGGAATTTAATGAAACTCCTCAGGACTGCTTCGTCCACATTCGTTTCATGAGTGGAGGCCTCCCCTACCTCAGGGAGGTACTGCTACCCTTACATGGTTCCGTATTAAATTTGAAAGGTGCTCAAAGTTTGGGCACCAGAAAGACACCCCAACATGTGTCTAAACTGCAACTTCAGGTTAATATGACTAAAGCGGTTACATTGTGAGAAATGCTGAAGGTTTGCGATGTCTTTCCCAGCAGAGGTGGCTATGCTTTCTCACCAGATAACCACCATCTGAGCAACCCATGAAGAAGTTTCCCTTCCGCTGAGTTACAAGGATGTTGGCTCCCTGCATGACTGCAAGCTGAGCAGCATTAGGAGGGCACCCAGGCGGTGGAGGAAGATTGTTACCAGCAGTAGCTCCAGCTCCAAATCTGGCACTTGCATCATACCCTCCTTCCACCAGCACTGCTGAGCCAGGTGGATAGATGGGACCAACTGGATAATAAGCCATGGGGATGGTGGAGCCTAAAGGCCCAATAGCCACAGACTAAGCCATAGGCAGGTATAGGGAGGCGCCAGGAAATGCAGCTGACATGGTTGGGACTGTGGCAGCTCCTGGATGAACAAAGCTTGGGCGATAGAGCTCTGAGTATGCTGGTGGAGCATCTGTATAGGGTGGAGCCTGAAGAAGATGCAAGGTCTGAGGATATACTGGATTCCCAGGAGGTTGCACAGGGTAGGTAGGCTGTGTTGGATATTGACCTTTGCTGATCATGGTGGCTGCAGGTCTGCTTCAGCATCGCGGACGGTTATTTCCTTCATCCTCTTCCTGTTAGGAGTCACTTCCGTGTCCGGCATCTTCTACTTTTTATTTATTTATTTATTTTTATTTGATGCTTTGTGTATTTTCATACATCATTTTCCAATTCAGTTCAGGTATATATCCCCTTCCCTTCCCCCCCACCCCACCACTACCCATCGCAGATCGTGCATTCTGCCGTAAGTTTTCTGCATCTTTCTCTGCTTTTTTGTTTTGTTTTGTTTTCATTTTTTTTAACAATAGGTGATAATTTGTGAGTACAAGCATCCTTCATGTAAAACCAAATTTGCAAGCAGTTGTGCCCAAACCCACTACATCCTCCGTAATCACCCACACATGATGAAGGATTAATCAGCAGTCACCAAGCTCTTCTTATAAGTGGAATTAGGGAGTAAGAAGCCCCCACAAAATTGAAAGAGGGAAAAGAGCGGGGAAGCCACATGATAAGCTGCTTGCTCTTTGATTCCTCTCAATAGTACCTACTATTAATCTAATGCCCATCTTCCTAAGTAAAGCATATGGATAAGATTTTCCAAGTCATAGACAACCTAGGAAATATGCTTTCACAGTATCCTTTAGCAAGTATAATTCCCTTTTTCTTCCTGGGTATTTTACCAGTGGAAACTCTAAAATTATATAGATATATAACTAATGTTACATTTTGAATGGATTTGAAAGTAGACATAGGATCATAAATGTAACCTTTCTTGTCCTTTCCTCCACAGGATTCAATGACCTTAAAATATTTTAAAAATGATTTAGTGTGATCCAGTTACATGGTTAGAAATAGACAGGGGGACTTTAAAGTAGGGAACTGAATTTTCACTGAATTCTGATTAATTCAATGAGAAAATTGATCATATTTAGGTGAATGATGTGGACTAAATGACTGGATAATATAAACTCTAATGCGTTCTTTCACACGGTGAGATTAAAAATCTTCTTCCTTGGACATAGGTAGAGGCAGGGCACCTGTGGCTGCATTGTCTTAAATTGTCTGCCTGTCCTTCACACATGACCCCGGTCCCTAGGTGAGAAAGGCTCCTGACACACTTTGTGAGATAATCCCCTGATATTTACAGAGCGTGATGCAGAGGTCTAGGATTGGCTTCGAGAGATGACATCATTTTGTTTATATAAAGGATGAGCTGCATACAATAAATTGAATCTCCATTACCACCTGATGAGGTTCCCGAATTCGATATTTCCATGTGTGTGTAAGTTTAAACCCATCAGGCTTGTGTTTGCGTGCTAGCAGAATTGATTGGAAAGAGGACCATCTGTCAGATCGGCAACCTGGGGAGAGTATCCAGTTGCCGGCAGGGTTTTGACTGGAGGCCACCAGTCTGAGGTTTCTGTCTAGCGTGTTGCCAGCCCCTGGCTAGTGAAATTAATGTGACCATAATGGGGTGGCAGCCGACTCCCCAAGGCCAAGGCTCTGTGGTGGCAGATAGCAGGCTCAGACTGAGCTGTGGACCGCATGTTCCCACAGCCAGCTGGCATGCTGCATTTTGTGCCAGTTCCCTATAGGAAGCCGCTGGCAGCTCCTCCCCTAATTGCCTTTCCTCCAGCAGATGCAGGTTGCGTCTCTGAGTACAGGAGAGCGCAAACTACACTTGGGTATGTCTTGTAAGATTACTGTGTGAATAAGAGTGTCCCGTGCCAGTGTTAGTTACTTTTCTCATTGCTGTGATAAAATACCTGACAAAAGCAGTTTCAGGTGAAAGGTTTAACTTTTACTCACAATTTGAGAGTACATTCCATCATGGAATGGTGGTCATGATCACAGGAAAGAATCAGAGGCTACTGACCATATTAAATCCATAGTGAGGAAGCAGAAAGCTTCCAGACTGCCAGCTTGGGAATGGTACTGCCTATGTTCTGGATGGGCCTTCCCAACTCAATTAACCTAATCTAGAAAATCTCTCACTGCCCTACCCAGAGATTTGTTTCCAGGATGATTGTACAGTCAATCAAGTTGGCAATCAGGATTAACAATCACATCTGCTCCCCTTGCTGAGTTTGCACCCCAAAACTTTTAAGCCATAGCTTTCTAACCTCTCTCTCAGAGGTTCACAGGCATCTTCAAAAAAATTAATTCAGTCAAAATTCAAAAGTTCACACAGTCTTCAGCAGTTCTAACTCTGTTTAAAAGTCAAAAGTTCAAGCTTCTTCTGAGACTCAAGGCAATTTTTTAACCATGCGTTCTTATAAAATAAAATAAAAACCAGTATGCACTGTCTTAAAGTAAACATTCTCATTCCAATAAGAAAGGATGAGGTCATGGCAAAAAATGGTCAGTTAAAGCAAGACCCAACCTCAGAAGGCTAAATATCAAATCCTACACCTCCATTTGTGGTCTCTAGGGCTGATCTTCTAGAGCCCAAATGACAAGGGTAGCCCGACTCTCCAGCTCTGCTGAATACAGCATACATAGCCTCTGCCTTGGTCCTGCTCCACATTGTACCTGAAGCTTGGTTGACATCTCATGGCATTGGCTTCTCCAACATCCTGGAATCTTTGTTTTAACTTACATAATGCCTTTATAGCATCACAAGGTGACATCTCAGGGTCTCTTTGCAGGGAATCTAACCCTGACACACATTGCCTGGCATCAGCAGCTCTCTAGAATCATGGCATCCCCTCAGTTCTGCATCCTAGTCTTGCAAACCAATACCACTTGGACAATAAAGACAAGTTTTGCTACCACCTAGAGAAGGAGTTTGGTCCTCATGGACCACAGTTTATCAGTTTCTGCATGTTCAACCTGGGGACATATTTTCTCAGGCAGGAACTTTCAAGAAGTAGGGAAAACCTTTAATGGCATTCTAATTTAGGCTTGCCCTTTCAATCAGTTTGCATTTCCACATACAGAGCTGATGAGAGCTGGAATCTGACTGTCCTTTTGTTTCAGTGAAAAGCATCAAGTGTCTTTAATATATATANAAAAGTATTCTAGTTATCAAGTCCTATCTGTGAGCAATCAATTGTATTTCTTCTTTCAATTGATAGACCTCTTAATTCCTTTTTTAATGTTAAGATATTAGCTGTGTTTCAGTGTGATTTTGAAGAACAGTAGTGTCCTGAAAAGTAGGAACTTCTTTGTCTTGCTCCTGTTTCTGGTGGGAAGGAGTCTGTTTCTTTATTGTTACATATGAAGTAAGCTGCTGTGGTATTCACAAGTTATAGAAGATCTCTATCATTTTTAAGAGTTTTTTTTTTAATCATATAGATTGAATTTTCTCAAACATTGTTTTGGCATCTATTGATACTATCATATGACCATGTGATTATCTTCTTATTTGTGAGTGTGATGTATTACATTAATTGGTTTTATTAATGTTGAACCAGCCTTACATCCCTGGAGTAAATCCAGTGTCATCATTTTTACATTGACTCAACTTACTAATATTTTGTTGAGGAAATTTTTCATTTACATATATGAGAAATATTGGCCTGTAATTTTTTTTGCTTTCTTAATTTTTTATTTGACTGGTTAGTACACTTAGGTAATAAACATAAAGAGTATTCATGTAAATCCCCAAAACCCAGTTATCAAACATCTGAGTCCAGTTCCTGTACAACCCAGGGTCCTTAAGACCAGTTGAAGAGGTTTTGTTACACAAATATGCTGATTAAATAAAAGTCCAGTCCATCTTTGCTGTGATCTCACAATTCACCCCTCTCCTCGGTCCTTACAATCCAATGTGGTAACCTCTTCCCCAAGAGTCCTGGGCTTTGGAGGGGAGGATGAGACAGAATGAGAGATAGAAGATCCATTTTTTTCTCTGAGGTAACACATCAAACTCTTGGGTCTGTCCAAGTTCTGTTTGCAATGGACTGGTGGCTTGTTTAGAAGACTCCTTTTAATTATAGTAATAAAACACAAATAGTAACAAATATTAACCATTATTTAAATTTATTTGTTTATTATTTTTGTATGTGTATGAATGTACTGTCTGCATGTAGGTTTGTGCACTCGTGTCATGCAATGCAAGGGTCTCGGATTCCCCTGGAACTGGAGTTCTCCTGGAATTGGAGTTACAGATGGTTCTTAGCCACCATGTGGGTGCTGGGGATCGAACCTGGGTCCTCTGCAAGAGCAGTTGGTGCTCTTAACCGCTAGGCTAGCTCTACAGCTCCCAAATATTAACCATTATAACAAGTTACACTATGGGCACCAACACATATGGTTGGATGGTATCTTGGTTGGGGCATTATAGCTCTTTGATAAAGGGATGGCAATCGCTTTCTAATATGGTGTACAAAGTCTCCTGACACTAGGGAGCACCAAGGCTGCAGTATCAGCTCTATGTCCTACCCACTCAAGGAGCGGGCCATGGATCAAATTGGGATTTTTTTTCTGGGCGTACATGTACTAAGCTGCTACTATTTATTGCACTACATCTTCTTTGGCTTGTAAAAGTGCAGCACGTGAGGTCTGTAGTAAAACTTCAGAGGCCATTCTTTCCAGCAGTTTGTATAGTGCTCTCTGGCACCATGAAGGTCAGTTGTTGATTTGCAGTGCAGGTCTCAGCCTAATTTTTTTCTCATGCTCATATCATGCTGTGTCTTCAGCAATGGAGTCTTACTGTGTATTTCTTGTGTGAACCCAAAGTTATGGACAAATGGACTTTTTTGGGAGCTTTTAGAGTCTTCCTGGCCAGCAGCTCCTGGCAGGACAGCCCACAGCTGGCACTGAAGCTTTTATCTACAAATGCTTTAAAAAAATTTTTTTTCTTCATAGTTAACAGAAGAGGGTATCGCATTCCCCCCGGAACTGGAGTTAAAGACGGTTCTCAGCTGCCACGTGGGTGCTGGGAACTGAACCCAGGTCAGTCCTCTGTAAGAGCAGTAGGTGCTTTTAACTGCTAGGCCATCTCTCCAGCCCCTTAAAATTTTAAATTATTATATAGTGTATGAGTGTACTGTCTGTATGCAGGTTGGTGCACCCATGTCGTGCAATGCTGCAGAGGTCAGAAGAGGGCATCAGATTCCCCTGGAATTGGAGCCAAAGATGGTTCTTAGCTGCCATGTGGGTGCTGGGAATCGAACCCAGGTCCTCTGCAAGAGCAGACAGTGCTCTTAACCGCCGAGCCATCTCTCCAGTCCCACCAATGCTTTTTATTTAACCGTAGGGCAAAACTGCCTCCTGGAAGGAGGAGGCACATTCCTTACCCCTGTTTTTGTAATTATCACGACCATCAGAGCAGTCTCTCTTGTTTCCCACAACCATATCCTGACTTATAGTTTTCCAGAAGGTGAGAGTTGTATCACATACTTATAAGCAGGGTGTAGGAAGCTTTCTTTTGTGCTGAACAGGGACCATGGGGCCCTACTAAGGAGACGGGGACACAGCACCTGCCAGCAGCTGCTGTAGGGAGCTGGCCTCTCGGTGTGGAGACCAGCAGGCTACTTCCCATAGCCCAGCCTGGGTGGGACTTCCACCTCAGGCCCTTAGCCTGGGACAATGAGACATGTCTCCACTCTTGGCTATGACTTCCCACATGCCCAGAGGTTGCTGAATCCTGGACAGGAATTTCAGACTGATGACTGTTGGCCTTTCTTCAGCCTGCCTCCACTTACACACCAGCTATCCAGATTGGTGGTCCACACTGGTACCTCTTTCCAGCCCACTGGCCACCTGAACCAAATGCAGACCTGCTTTGGCTTGTATGTGTGCAAAAGATAAAAAAAAAAAAAATGACTGATGGGAATTCTGTAATGATGTTAATGGGGAATTCAGTTTATTCCTTGCTACAGCCTACTTTTATAAACCAGATGACATCAGTTCCCAAAGCTGATCACGGGCCCCCCAATTCTGTGCCACTGAATACCATTGCCCCACCCAGCATCATGCACCCAGGCCACGTTGTTTGCTTCTCCTTGGGGTGGGGTCAGAGAAATCCCCTGACTCCCAGTCCCATGTCCCCAGCTGGCCCAGAATTTGCTATGCAGACCAGGCTGGCCTTGAATTCACAGAGATCTGCCTGCCTCTGTCTCCCAACTGCTGGGATAAAAGATGTGCACCACCACACCCAGCCTGGCATGTAGCTTTATTTCTTATAAATCTTCATTTTAGCCAGGCGTGGTGGCACATGCCTTTAATCCTAGCACTTGGGAGGCAGAGGCAGGTGGATCTCTGTGAGTTCAAGGCCAGCGAGGTCTACAGAGTGAGTTCTGGGACAGCCAGAGCTACAGGGAGACCCTGTCTCAAAAAGACACACACAAAAAAATCTTCATTTATTTTTACCTTAGGGCAACACTGGCATAAAAAGAATGAGTTAGTGAGGACATGTTTATTCTGTTGACATTTTCTGGAAGAAATTGTTATTCGGGGCTGGAGAGATGGCCTAGTGGTTAAGAACGCCAACTGCTCTTGCAGAGGACCTGGGTTTCATTCCCAGCACCTGGTGGCTGAGAACCATCTTTAACTCCAGTTCCAGGGGAATCTGACACCCTCTTCTGACCTCTGTGGCATTGCATGACATGGATGCACAAACCTACATGCAGACAGTACATTCATACACATACAAAATAAAAAAAAAATTAAAAATTAAAAAAAGAAATTGTTATTTGAAGAGATTGTTACTTAAAGTATATTTCTGATCTTCAAATATTTGGAGATTTTACAGCTCTATTTCTTGTATTGCTTTCCGGTTTGATTCCACCGTGGTCTGATTTAATTCCTTGAGAAGTTCATACATGCACATAATATATCTGGGTAATATTTGAGCCCCTTTTCCCCTATCTCCCCTCTCTTAGATCCACCTTCCAACCCCCCCACCTCCTCCCAACTCCATGTCATCTTTTTTTTTTCATTGCTATAACCCACCAGCTTTAGTTTGCTGTGATGAAACACTCTGACCAATACCAACTTGCAGAGGAAAGGGTTTATTTTGCTTACATCTTCCAGGTCACAGCTTGTCACTGATGGAGTCCAAGGTAGGAACTCAGGGTGGGAACTAGGAGGCAAGAGCTGAAGCACAGGCCAGGGAGGAACATTGCTTACAGACTTGCTCCCCTGGCCCATGCTCAGCCTGATTTCCTATACAATACAGAACAATCTGTCTGGGGTGGGACCACCCACAGTGGGCTGGACCCTCCCACATTACTCAACAATCAAGAAAATACCCCACAGAAACGGCCAGAGGCCAGACCACTGGAGGAAATTCCCTAATTGAGGCTCCCTCCACCCAGGTGTGTAAAATTGACACTAAAGCTATCCAACATACCACCAAATCTAAACTGTGCAGCACATGTGGTCATGGATGTAGGGCTAGCCACAGGAGTGTAGTCCACCTATCAGGGACACAGCCCTTAAAGAAAACTGACTCTTGGGGGCTGGAGGGATGGCTCAGCAGTTAAGAGTCCCAACTGCTCTTGTTGAGGACCTGGGTTCGATTCCCGCCACTCACATGGCAGCTAAGAACCATTTTTAAGCTGGGTGGTGCACATCTTTAATCCTAGCACTCTGGAGGCAGAAGCAGGCAGATCTCTGTGAGTTCAAGGCCAGCCTGGTCTACAGAGTAAGTTCCAGGCCAGCTGGGGCTATAGGGAGACCCTGTCTCA
>VZQC01006815.1:4806-88804 GCA_009823505.1 Rhizomys pruinosus
TGTGTGTACATATGTACATATGTATATATATGTGTGTGCGTGTGTGTGTGTACATATGTACATATATATATATATGTGTGTGTGTACATATGTACATATGTATATATATGTGTGTGCGTGTGTGTGTGTACATATGTACATATGTATATATATGTGTGTGCGTGTGCGTGTGTACATATGTACATATGTATATATATATGTGTGTGTGTACATATGTACATATGTATATGTGTGTGTGTGTGTACATCTGTACACATGTGTTGCTACTTCTGGATGGGAAGAGAATAAACGAACTTTCCGACTTGGACCTTCCAACGCCCCACTGAGCTCTCTTATTAGCTCCTCAAAGAATTGTACAGTCAAATATCAAATTCACAAAGCAATCCCTGGGAGTCTAGACCATCCACGCTATGCTAGAAGATACCAGAGGAACCACGGCCCATGCTGGGGTGGGTGAAATGACATCAACCTTAAATCCTGACTCTGCCTCTTACTGGCCTGGGACAGCTGACCCCAAAACTTTTTTTTCTTTTTGGTACATTAAAGGATTAATTTTTTTATTTTTTTTTTATTTTTTATGTGTATGAATGTACTGTCTGCATGTAGGTTTGTGCACCCGTGTCATGCAATGCCACGGAGGTCAGAAGAGGGTGTCAGATTCCCCTGGAACTGGAGTTAAAGATGGCTCTTAGCTGCCATGTGAGTCTTTGGAATTGAACCCAGGTCCTCTGCAAGAGCAGTCAGTGCTGTTAACCGCTGAGCCATCTCTCCAGTCCCTAAAGGATTAATTTTTAAATGATAGTAAATACATACAATGTAAATATTTTATTTTATTTTGGTCTTTTTGAGAAAGGGTCTCCCTAGAACTGCAACTCATTGTGTAGACCAGGCTGGCCTTGAACTCCCAGAGTTCTCCTGCCTCTGCCCCCCCCCCCAGAGTGCTAAAAAAAAAGAAAGAAAAAGAAAAAAAAATTTTTGTTTTTTTATCTTTTCGAGACAGGGTCTCCCTATAGCCCCGGCTGTCCTGGAACTCACTATGTAGACCAGGCTGGCCTTGAACTCACAAAGATCCACCTGCCTCTGCCTCCCAAGTGCTAGGATTAAAGGCATGCGCCACCATGCAGAAAAATTTTTTATTTTAAATGGGCATACTATATGCACACCAATAATAAATCTCATTAAAGCTATTTGAAGTTGTCCTTGGAGTTCTCAGTGTCATCTTCTTGAAGGCCTGACTTCTGTCCTGGGATATTGACATGCTAGATCAGCGCTCTAACACTGAACTGTTCCCAGCCCAGACCTCCACTTCTTCAAAGTCAAATTCTTCAGCCCCGCCAGAAAGAACAACCAAGGTTTTTCAGGCCAGCTCTGCTTGGTGGTTTAGGCATCTGGAGAGAAAGTGTTTGCTGCCCCCTCCTGGCCACTCAGAGAATTCCTGAACATCAACTTGAAAACAAAAACCAACAAAAACAGTGCATGAGAGGTGTGTATAGTGATGCATGCCTGCAGTCCCAGCACTCGGGAGGCAGAACCAAGTGGATCTTTGGGAGATCAAGGGCAGCCTGGTCTACATAGCAAGTTCCAGGTCAGCTGGGACTACAGGGAGACCCTGTTTCAAAACAAACACAAAACAGCTTCATGGGGGCTGGCATGGTGGCACACACATTTAATCCCAGCATTCCTGAGGAAGGGGCAGGTAGATCTCTGTGAGTTTCAGGCAGCCAATGATTTCGAGTACTTCCTCAGGCAACACTGGGGTTTCTTACCCATTACCCATATCTACACTGGCATTTTGTCTGGCTTGAGCTTATGTCAGACGTGTGCAAGCTGTCACCATTACTGGCAGTTCATGTGAGTAACTAACCAGCTCTCCAGAAAAGTCTGTTACTCACAATCATCCACCACCTCCAGCTCTTACAATCTTTCTGCCTCCTCTTCTGGGACCACCCCTGGGCCCTGGGAGGCAGAAGTTTAATACAGGCATCCTATCCAGGGATGAACACTCTGCAGCCTCTTGTTCTCTGCACATTGGCCAGCTGTGGTTCTCTGTGTTAATCACCATCTGCTGCATAAGAAAGCTTCGCTGCTGAGAGTTGAGAGATGCTTTCATCTATGGGTGTAACAATAAGTCATCAGGAGTCAGTTTAATAATTATCTATTTAGGAGGATAATAGTATAAGTCTCTCCGCTACCGCCTGTCTAGCCTCAGGTTCCTAGACCTGATATCAATGTGAGGTATGGGCTCCATCTTATGAAACAGACCTTAAATCCAATTAGGAAGTGCTTGGTTACTGCCAAAATATAGGTGTTAATATTGCACCAGTGAGCATATTATCTTGCCAGGCCAGTTGTGTAGCGTGGCTTTGAAGTCAGCACCGGCTCGATTTCTCCCCATGTGTTCTAGAGCTCATGTTTGGAGTCTCTTCAGCAGTAGGGTCGGGTGGGTAACCAAGAGCAATGGATGGTATTGTTTGCCTGTGGAATCCCTGGTCAACAGCTTCAAAGGATGAAATCGATTCCTGGCCTTGAGATTTTACTTTACTACACTGTGGTGACTAGTAGGGGCCATGTCCCCCTGTTAAAAGGTAACTCTTTTTAATCTCTTTTTTACAATGTATATGTATATACTTTAAGAACCTTCTATAGTGGTACGTTTCCATATGGCTTTTTTTTTCTTTTTATTTATTTATACGTATATTTTTTTATCAAATCTAGACCTGTGTCCCCCCATTCCCCCACCCCTCCAGAGCTCATGCATTCTGCCAAACATGCTATTCATCTCTTTCTCAGTCTTTCTCAATATTCTCCATGGGGAAGTTGACTGTTTTGAGCAGAAGTTCACTGTTTCAGTCACTTCTTTGATGCAGTCCTTTCTGTTGTTGTTGTTGTTTCCAATATGCATCACTCCCAACTGCTTTGGACAAAAGCTCAAGGGGCCATGCACAGGAAATACTTACAACTGGGTAATTGGCACTAGCATCCACAGATGAGGGATATCATTCTTCGTTTGTTTTTCTGGGACTGTGTTACTTCACTCAGCATGATGTCCTCTAGCTCCAGCCATTTTCCTGCAAAGCTCATGATGTCGTCTTTCTTTACTGCTGCATAGAACTCCATTGTGTAGATGTACCACATTTTCTCTATCCACTCATCAGTTGAGGGGCATTTGGGTTGGTTCCAGCTCCTTGCTATTGTGAAGAGAGCTGAAATAAACATGGCCATGCATGTATCTCTGCGGTGGGGTGAGTCTTGGGGGTACATGCCCAGGAGTGGTATGGCTGGGTCAGGTGGCAAGTTCATTCCAAGTCTTCCAAGGGTTCTCCACACTGCTTTCCATAGTGGCTGCACGAGTTTACATTCCCACCAGCAGTGGTTCCCCACAACCTCTCCAGCACTTGGTATCATTTGTTTTCTTGATCCTAGCCAGTCTTATTGGAGTAAGATGATATCTTAAACAGGCTTGGAAAAAAAAGTGCTGAAATTCATTTGGAAAAACAAAAGACCCTGAATAGCCAAAACAACCCTGAGTGAAAAGAGCTACACAGGGGGGAATCTTTATACCAGACTTCAAACTATACTACAGTCATAAAAACAGCCTGGTACTGGCATAAAAACAGACCTGTTGACCAATGGAACAAAACAGAAGATCCAAACCTGAGCACATACAATTTCAGGCATCTCATATTTTACAAGGGGGCCAAGAAGACACAATGGAGCAAAGACAGCATCTTCAGCAAGTGGTGTTGGCAAAACTGGATCACCACTTGCAGAAGAATGAAATTAAACCCCTACCTCTCGCCCTGTACAAAAGTGAACTCCAGATGGATCAAAGACCTCAATGCGAAACCCCAAACTCTGAAGACGATAGAAGAAAAAGTTGGCAGCAGACTACAAGACATAGGCATGGGAAAAGACTTCCTAAATCAGACAGCAGCTATGCAAGAATTAAGGTCAACAATTGACAAATGGGACCTCATTAAACTCAAAAGCTTCTGTACATCAAAACAATCAAGGAAGTGAAGAGAAATCCCACAGAGTGGGAGGAAACCTTCACTGCAGATACATCTGACAAAGCATTGATCTCCAGAATATATAAACTACTCAAAAAACAAAGAAGAAAGAAAACAAATGACCCACTCAATAGATGAAGCAAAGAGTTGAACAGAGACATCACAAGTAAGGAGTTAGAGATGGCTGAGAAACACCTCAAGAAGTGTTCAACATCACTAATTATTAAGGAAATGCAAATCCATATGGCTTTTTTTTAAAGGGCTCAGTGATAGTTATCCTCCCCACATCCCATCCTCTGTCCTGCCCACCCATTCCCCGCCCCCACATAACCCTTCCTCCTCTATTACTCTCCTTCCACACTCATATCACTTCATTCTATCTCTCCTCCCACGGAGCATCCCCTCCAATGGCTGTTTATTAGTTTCCTGACCTCTCTAGATTTTAAAATTGAAACATGCGTAGCTAAGATTTTCAGCTACCAGGGCTGAAGAGATGGCCTAGCGGTTAAGAGCACCAACTGCTCTTGTAGAGGACCCGGGTTCAATCCCCAGCACCCACATGGCAGCCGAGAACCATCTGAAATTCCAATTCCAGGAGAACTCCAGTTCCAGGGGAATCTGACACCCTCTTCTGACCTCCTCGGCATTGCACAACACGGGTGCACAAACCTGCATGCAGACAGTACATTCATACACATACAGAAATAAATTTTAAAAATTTTTTTAAATGTTTAAAAAAAGGGCATCAATCAACATGGATGAACAGATATATCTTAGCAGGGTATAGAGACTTTGGGGAATATGCCCAACAGTGGTATGGCTGGGTCACATGATAGATCAATTTCTGAGGACTTTCCACACTGGTTTCCATAGTGGTCACACCAGCTTGTACTCCAACCAGCAGTGGACAAGCGTTCTCCTTTCACCACAGTTCTGCCTGTAGATCTTAGCCATTCTGACTGGGGTAAAGTGAAATCAAAGTGATTTTAATTTGCATTTTTCCAATGACTGAAAATCTTGAAAGAAATTTAATATATTTCTGAGCCACTTACATTTCATCTTTATGAAACCAATTTTTAATTGTGTTGTTCAGGTTTTTGATGTTTAAGGGGTTTTTTTTAGTTCTTTATGTATTATAGATACTAACCCTACTATAACTCTGTAGTATAATCTGGGATTGGGGATGGTAATGCGTCCAGAAGTTCTTACATTGTTCAGTATTATTTTGGCTATTCTGAGTTTTTTGTTTCCATATGAAATTTGAGATTATTTTTTTCAATTTATGTGAAGAATTGTGTTGGAATTTTCAGGGATATACCCCATGGCAGCTTCTTCCCTCTCCACCCCCCCAAACCAGCGATCAAAGCTAGGGCCTCATCCCCCCCAAACCAGCAATCAAAGCTAGGGCCTCATCCCCCCCAAACCAGCAATCAAAGCTAGGGCCTCATCCCCCCCAAAACCAGCGATCAAAACTAGGGCCTCATCCCCCCCAAACCAGGGATCAAAGCTAGGGCCTCATCCCCCCCAAACCAGGGATCAAAGCTAGGGCCTCATCCCCCCCAAACCAGGGATCAAAGCTAGGGCCTCATCCCCCCCAAACCAGGGATCAAAGCTAGGGCCTCATCCCCCCCAAACCAGGGATCAAAGCTAGGGCCTCATCCCCCCCAAACCAGGGATCAAAGCTAGGGCCTCATCCCCCCCAAACCAGGGATCAAAGCTAGGGCCTCATCCCCCCCAAACCAGGGATCAAAGCTAGGGCCTCATCCCCCCCAAACCAGGGATCAAAGCTAGGGCCTCATCCCCCCCAAACCAGGGATCAAAGCTAGGGCCTCATCCCCCCCAAACCAGGGATCAAAGCTAGGGCCTCATCCCCCCCAAACCAGGGATCAAAGCTAGGGCCTCATCCCCCCCAAACCAGGGATCAAAGCTAGGGCCTCATCCCCCCCAAACCAGGGATCAAAGCTAGGGCCTCATCCCCCCCAAACCAGGGATCAAAGCTAGGGCCTCATCCCCCCCAAACCAGGGATCAAAGCTAGGGCCTCATCCCCCCCAAACCAGGGATCAAAGCTAGGGCCTCATCCCCCCCAAACCAGGGATCAAAGCTAGGGCCTCATCCCCCCCAAACCAGGCATCAAAGCTAGGGCCTCATCCCCCCCAAACCAGCGATCAAAGATAAGGCCTCATCCCCCCCCAAACCAGCGATCAAAGATAAGGCCTCATACTTTCTGGGCAAGTGCCCTACCTCTAAAGTATACATACACCCCAGCCCCTTTTTGCATGTTTTAAAAAAATATTTTGTTTTTATTTTATGTGTATGAGTGTTTTGCCTGCATATATATTAAGTACACCATTCTGTGTTCAATGCACATGGAGGCCAGAAGAGGTCATCAGATCCCATGGAACTGCAGTTAGGACAGTTGTTAGATGCGGTGTTGGTGCTAAAAACCAAACCAGGGACCTCAGCAAGAGCAGCCAGTGTTGACAACTGCTGAGCCGCCTCTCCAGCAGCCCCCTTTCTACATGTTTTTATTGTGCAACAAGGTTTCACTATGTCAACCAGGCTGGCCTTAAACTCACTTTGTAGCCCAGAGAGGACCTGTACTTGAACTGCTCCTGCCTCAGCCTCCTGGGTAACTAGAATTACAGGCCATGGCATCTTCTGAATTATGTGTTACTATCTCCATTCTACAGATGAACAAACTGAGATTCAAAGGGATCAGCTGACTTGCCCAGGTAGGTGCCCAGGCAGGACCACAGCAGTACACCAGCACCTCCATGCTAATTAGACAAAGACACAGCTCCACCCTTTGGCAATTGAAGTTGACTGGACTTCTGGGCCTGCTTGATCCCGTGTGTGCACAATTTGCCCAACCCTTCGAAGAGGCCCTGTGGGGTTGCTAGGCCTAAGAGGATTATGGATTCAGGTCTTAGAGACTGAGGAGAAAGTGAAGGGTGTGAATTGGAAAGGAGCAATTGTTTCCTTCCATACACTCTGGCCTCTACTGGGACCTGGGCCCAGGAGTGCTGTGGGGACCACCAGATGAGCCGTACATAACCCAGCTTCCAGCCCTGCGGTGAGAGGCAGCTTAAACCCAGAGAGAAGGACCACAGCCCGGGAGGCAGGTGATGGGGTGGTTTTGTTTTGTTTTGTTGATTTTTGTGTATGTGTATGTGTACGTACTTACGTGTGTACATTTTGAATGTATATGCACAGGTGCATACCTCTGTGTAAAGTGTACCTCTGTGTAAAGTGTACCTCTGTGTAAAGTGTTGCTCCTCTGAAGCTGAACCCTTTTTTATTTATTTTTATGTTATGCGTATGAGTGTCTTGCCTACATACATGTAAGTACATCGTGTGTGTGCAATGCCTGGGGAGGCCAAGGAAAGTGTCAGATCCCCTGGAACTGGAGCTGAATGCAGTTGTGAGCTGCCATGTGGGCGCTGGGCACTGAACCAGGGTCCTCTGCCACTGCAGCCAGTGTGCTTAGCCACAGAGCCATCTCTCCAGCCTCACACCTTGTTTTTTGAGACATGGTCTCTCACTAGGATCTGGAGCTCCCTGATTAGGGTGAACAGCCTGGTCAGAGACAATTGGGGATCCTCTGTCCCTGCCTCCCCAGCACTGGCTCACAGTCACAAGCCACCGTGCCTGGCTGTTTCTGTGGTGCTGGGATCCAACTCAGGTCTTCATGCTGGTACAGGAAGCACTTAACCAAGCAAGCTAGCTCCCCAGCCCATTGTTTGAGTTTTCTTTGTTTGACTTGATTCAGTTTTTGAGGTAAGTCCTTATGTAGTCCTGGCTGACCTTGAACTAGAGGTAATCCTCCTGACTTAGCCTCCCAAATGCCAGGATTACAGGCATGTGTGGCCGTGCTCAGCAGTGAATCAGCAGTTCTCAAACTGCAGGATGCACACATCAAAAGAGGGCATCAATGTGCCTGACCTGTGGTAGCGGCCAGTGTTGTCATGGGAACCCTACTTGATGTTTAAATGCATATGTGTCCACATCTTTCAACCAGGAAGCTAACAGAGTTTACGTTCCAGGCCCCAGCACCCTCCAAACCCCCCAACCTTGTCTTTTGTTTCTATGGTTATGTACATCCCAGTTTCCAAAAGTAAGAGATTCAAGTTGCAGTAGTTTGGGGGTGTCTGCTATTTTCACTGACTTATGGCCCATGTGTGGAGATCAGCTTGGGGGAGTTCTGGAGATTGAGCTCAGGTTGTTAAATTTGGTGGTACATGCCTTTACCCTACCCACTGAGCCATCTTGCCAGCCCACATTGCATTTTTGAGATTCACTAATTGTTCTACTTTGCTTCTTCATTGCTATGATAAAACACTCTGACCAATACCAATTTGGGGAGGAAAGGGTTGTTCATCTTACATCTCCCGGTTTATCACTTAGGAAGCCCAAGTTAGGAGGAACCCAGGAAAGGGACCTGGAGGCAGGAGCTGAAGCACAGGCCATGGGGGAATGCTGCTTACTACTGGCTTGCTCCCCTGGCCCAAGCTCAGCCTAATTTATTTTTCTTTCTTTCTGTCTTTCTTTATCTTTTTTTTTTTTATTTTTTTTGTCTTTTTTGACATGGGTCTCCCTTTAGTTCCAGCTGGCCTGGAGCTCACTATGTAGATCAAGCTGGCCTTGAACTCACAGAGATCCACCTGCCTCTACAAGTGCTGGGATTAAAGGCATGTGCCACCACGCCCAGCCCAGTCTAATTTCTTATATAATACATAACAACCTTCCCAGGGGTGGTACCACCCACAGTGGGCTGGTCTCTCCCATATCACTCAACAATTAATAAAATACCCCACAGACATGGCCACAGGCCAATCCAATGGAGGCAATTCCCCAATTGAGGCTCCCCCAACCCAAGTGTGTCAGGTTGATACTGAAGCTATCCAGCACACTAATGGAAGTTCAGTTCACACACACGTAGTGTGAACTTGGTGGGGAATAGTTACAGGTTCACCGTTACATCTAGGAATAACTATGTGGTCATAGGCAAGTTTAAGGGAGGACAGTGGAGGTGGAACAGATCCACACTGCCTGGAACCACAGCCGAGTGTGTAGACAATTCTTCAGTGACCCCACATGCTAAAAAGCAAGCACCCCCCTCCCACCAGTTCATTATCATAGAGAAACTCCCAGCCTACTGAAACGTAGTCGGTAAAGTGGCATATGTGACTCTGCATGCACCACAGGCCAGTTTGTTTTTCGTTACCAATGCAGGAAGCTATCAGACCACTTCTGCTACAGAGTGCAACCTGCAGCTCTCGAGATCTGTGAGTAGAACCTAGACTGCTTGCAGGTACAAGTGGCTTTTCTTTTGGTTTGTATTTTGTTTGCTCTTAGCCTTGTCTTTACACAGGGTCTCATTTAGCTGAGGCTGACTTCAAATTATGTATCCAAGGCTGGCCTTGAACTCCTGACTCTCCTGCCTCTAACTTCCAAGTGTTGGGATTACAGGCATGGGACCTACCATGTTAGGCCCCCTGGGTTTTTTTCTTTTTAATATTTACATTATTATTATTATTGATTAGCATGTGTAAGCATTGTATATATGGTGTGTATGGCCAAGTGTGCTATGGGATGCATGTAGCTGTCAGAGGACAATTTTTTTTCTTTTTTGGGGGGGGGGTTCATGTTGAAACAGGGTCTCCCTGTAGCTCCAGCTGGCCTGAAACTCTGTAGACCAAGCTGGCCTTGAACTCACAGAGATCCACCTGCCTCTGCCTCTCGAGTGCTGGGATTAAAGGTGTAGGCCACCACACCCGGCTTAAAGGCAGTTCTTAGCCACCATGTGGGTTCTGAGAATTGAACCCAGGTCCTCTGCAAGAGCAGTCAGCGCTCTTAACCGCTGAGCCATCTCTCCAGCCCCTGAGGACAATTTTATTGAGTCAGTCAGTTGCCGAACTGAACTCAGGTCACTGTGATGATGTGGCGAGTACTTTTACCCGCTGAACCTTCTTGCTGGTGCTCAATTGCTGGTTATTTGGGAGGTTTTTGGTTGTTGTTTTTTTGGAGGGGATTGAAATAGGATCTCCCTGTACCCCCAACTGGGCTGGACCTCACTATGTAGACCAGGCTGGCCTCAATCTCACAGAGATCTGCCTGCCTCTACCTCCCAAGAGCTGGGATTAAGGGCAGGAACAACCAAGCCCAGTGACTATCACTCTTTTTTTTAAACAGGATTTCATGTATCCCAGGCTGAACGCGAACTTACTATGTAGACAAAGATGACCTTGAACTCCTGATCTTCAGCCTCCCATGTGCTGGGTTTACAGGTGTGCACCATTACTCCTGGCGACATGGAGTGTGTGTGTGTGTGTGTGTGTGTGTGTGTGTGTACATGTATATATATATATATATATATATATATATATATGTATATATGTGTGTGTGTGTATGTGTGTGTGTGTGTTTAGACAGGATCTCACTATGTAGCCCTTGCTGACCCAAAACACTATGAGACCAGGCTAGCCTGGAACTCACGGAGCTCTGCCTCTGCCTCCTACGTGTTAAGATCAAAGGCATGCACCACCACACCCAGTCACTACTTTTTAAATTTCAGTGTAAGTATAATTGCAAGTTCACTTGCAGCACTGTGCATATGTGGTCAGAGGACAACTTTCAGGAGTTGGTTCTGTCCTTCTACCATGTGGGCTCCAGGAATCGACCTCAAGTCTTCAGACTTGTCACCGAGCTGCCAGCTGAAAGCATTTTGATTCCCCTTAGTCAAAGGCTGATTTGTCTTTCTCTTCCTTCGTGAGAAACACAATAGATGAAGAGCTTACAGCACAAAAATGTACAAAAATATTTTTGTAAAGATTTACTTTTTCAGCCAGGCGTGGTGGTACACGCCTTTAATCCCAGCACTGGGGAGGCAGAGGCAGGCAGATCTCTGTGAGTTCAAGGCCAGCCAGGTTTACAGAACAAGTTCCAGGCCAGCTGGGGCTACAGGGAGACCCTGTCCTCAAAAAGACAAAAAAAAAAAAATGTACTTTTTCGGGGGCCTGAAGAGATGGCTCAGCAGAGAAGAACATTTGCTGCTCTTCCAGAGGCCTGGGGTTCAGTTCCCAGCAACCACATGGTAGCTAACAGCCATCTATAACTCCAGTTCCAGGGAATTTGACACCTCTTCTGGCCTCCGTAGTCATTACATGCATGTGGTGTACATGCAGGCAATCTTATTTTTATTTCATGTTTCTGAGAGGGGTTTTTGTTGTTGGGTTTTTGGGTTTTTGTTTTGTTTTGGTCTTTTTTAAATTATTTATCATTTTTTTATGTGTATGAGTGTACTGTCTGGATGTAGGTTGGTGCACCCATGTCATGCAATGCCTCGGAGGTCAGAAGAGGGTCTCAGATTCCCCTGGAACTGGAATTAAAGATGGTTCTTAGCCGCCATGTGGGTGCTGGGAATGGAACCCAGGTCCTCTGCAAAAGTAGTCGGTGCTCTTAACCGCTGAGCCATCTCTCCAGCCCTTGTTTTGGTCTTTTTGATGCAGGGTCTCCCTGCAGCCCCAGCTATATAGACCAGGCTGGCCTTGAACTCACAGGGATCCACCTGCCTCTGCTTCACAAGTGCTGGGATTAATGCCATGTGCTACCACAGCCAGCTGTGTCTGAGTATTTGTTAGAGACCAACTTGGGCTACAAAGAGACCCTATTTCTAAAAATAAATAAATAAATAAATAAATAAATAAATAAATAAATAAAAAGAAAAAGAAGAGAAAAGAAAATGGCTAGAGGGCCTGGAGAGATGGCTCAGCGATTAAGAGCACCAACTGCTCTTGCAGAGGACCCAGGTTCGATTCCCAGCACCCACATGGCGGCTAAGAACTCCAGTTCCAGAAGAATTGGACATCATCTTCTGACCTCTGCAGCATTGCACAACACGGGTGTACCAACCTACATGCAGACAGTACACTCATATACATAAAAAATAATTTAAAAAATAAAAATAAATAAAATAAGCAAAAAAAATTAAAAACTTCAAGTTTCAAAAGACACTTGAGTTTAGGGACTGGAGAGATGGCTCAGTGATTAAGAGCACTGACTGCTCTTGCAGAGGACCCAGATTCAATTCCCAGCACCCACATGGCGGCTAACAAGCATCAAGAACTCCAGTTCTAGGGGATCCGAGGCCCTCTCCTGACCACCGAGGGCGTTGTATGACATGAGCACACACATATGCAGGCAATATTCTTTTACACATAAAGTATTTTAAGGCTCTGACTATATGAATGAGAGTGACCATTTCTGCCATTCCTGGACTCTAAATCTATGACAAACTCTGCTCTGTTCCCCTTTCCCAAGCATCTGTGACTCTGACAGAAAGACAAGGAAGTCCTTTCTTGGAGCTTCTCCAAGTCTTTCCTGCTGTCCTGAAAGGTGGTGAGAGAACAAAGTGCCAGTGTGCATGTGTGGCAGGGGAGGGGAGGTAAAGCAGATGCTCTCAAGTCCCCTACCTGCTTGGAGGGAAGGGAAGAGAAAAGCAAGGGGTGGGTCAAGCCCTGCTCCAGGGCCTTGCCAGTATTTAAAGCTTCCTTTCATTAGGATAATTAAGTGCCAGACTGTGGATGTATCTCAGAGGGTAAAGTTTGTCCAGCATGCACAGAGCCCAGTGTTCTATGGCCAGCATCACCTATAACCTGGTATGGGGCCTTCAAGATGGCTCAGTGGGTAAAAGTGATCCCCAGGTCCCATGTAACATGCAAAGGTGGAAGGAGAGAACTGACTCCACAAGTTGCCCTCTGATCTACACACATGTACCATAGTGAGTGCACACACACACACACCACAGCAGAGGCAGGCAGATCTCTGTGAGATGGTGGCCAGCCTGGCCTACATAGTGAGTTCCAGGCAGCTGGGGCTGTAGGAAGACCCTGTCTCAAAAATAAACTGGATGTGGTGGTGCACATCTTTAATCCCAGCACTTGGGAGGTAGAGGCAGGCAGATCTCTGTGAGTTCAAGGCCAGCCTGGTCTACAAAGTGAGTTCCAGGCCAGCTGTGGCTACAGGGAGACCCAGTCTCAAAAACAAACAAACAAACAAACAAACAAAAAACCTGGTGTAGAGCCAGGCATGGTGGCGCCCACCTATAATCCCAGCACTTGGAGGTAGAGGTGGAGGATCAGATCGGGAGGTCAAGGTCACCCTCAGCTATATAGCTAGTTTGAGACCAGCCTGGGCTACATGAGATGATGAGAGAAAGCAAAACAAGCAAATAATGAACGCACAATAAGTGCCTACTGTGTGCAAAGTGTTATTTCTAAAGCCCCCAAACCCGAGGCTTTAGAAGAGATGTGCAATGCCCAGAGTTGCACGCTCAGCCTTTTCCCCAACACAGTGCACTTCCTGGATTGCTAACCAGCTGAGGCACACTCTGCTCTTGCCACGATCTTCCACTCCCTGCTGGTGGCACCCGGTCTCTCCCTGCTCTGCTTCCACAGTCTCCTTTAGCTCTGGGATTGGCGGTGGTTCCCTGTCAATCTAAAACTGCATTGCTCCTTTAAGAGTCTGTGAAGTCTACACTGGGTATCTGACCCTCTCATTTACCCCTGTCCTCCACTGTGACACAGGACTAACTACTGCCTTGGAATAGAACCTTCTACACCAATGTGCAAGAAGAAATAGCCCGCCAGGCATGGTAGCGCACGCCTCCTAGCACTTGGGAGGCAGAGGCAGGCGGATCTTTGTGAGTTCAAGGCCAGCCTGGTCTACAGAGTGAGTTTCAGGACAGCTGGGGCTACAGGGAGACCCTGGCTCAAAAAGACAAAAAAAAAAAAAAGAAAGAAAAAGAAAAGAAAAGAAAAGAAAATATCCCAGCAGCCAAGGAGCAGGGGACAATACCTGCCCACGGCTTCCTATTGGTGAATTTCAGGCTCTAGTCTCCTTTTGGCCAGTGGATTGAGAGTCACACTACATGGGACTTAATGGTCCTGAGCTCCTGTGTTCCAGGAGTCTTCTTCAGACCTCCTCAGGCACTACCAGCATATGCTGCACTTACATGCATGCAGCCACAACAATCATACACATAAAACTAAAAAAAATTTTTTTAACTGTTGGTACAGAGAAACGCTGGGAACCTGACTGTCCTACAAGTGTAGCCAGCCCTTGGGGTGAGTCTGCATGGGTGCCCTGGGAGCTCAGCCCAAATCTAACATCTTCTTTTACTACAGGACTTGTAGCACATGGGACCTTGGAGAGCTCCAGAAGCACCCTGGAGATCAAGCCGAACTTAGTACCACCTCCCCATGTAGTCTGGGCCTCAGTTTCCACTGCTACGAAATGGGGACCTGGACTTGAAGGCCTGGCAGCTGAAACAGAAGGGAATTTTCTTTATCTTGGAAACAAGGCTAACATAGTGAGATAAACTGTGCCACGGAAATCCTGACATCCCCAATGAACAAGATCATAGACCTAGTGGCCACCGTCCTCCTCTCCCCCAGGAAGTGGCCCAGTTCTGTTGGCCCAAATCTTTTTGCTGACTTGTTATTTCAGGCAATTCAGATATTCTGGAAAAGCCTTAATTATGAACGACAAATACTCTCATCTTCATAACATTCTATCACATGGGCATTTATAGAGCATGAAATGATATTTCCTTCCCTAAAGGTCACTGATTTCAATAAAGACAGTGTATTAAATATGTAAAGAAATTGAATTGAATTTGAACACATCGTCAGCTGTTCCTGCGGAATTTGTGGAAAACATGGTGATACCTTTACTTATATTATCTGCCCCAGCTCTGATTCAGACAAAATATGGGGTGCTGCTCCCTTCTCACCTGCTCCATGGTAGGGAACACACACACACACACACACACACACACACACACACACACACACACACAGGTGGAAACATGCAGTCTGTCTTTCTGCCGCCTGCTCTCCTTGTGATCAGAATCTCTCAGAATCATTATTCCTGGACCAACCATGGGCTTTGACTACAAAGACTGAAGCTTAGGGTCACATTCTCCTCCTGCCTTACCTGAGTGACCTCAGGACCTTTGCATGGACACTTCCTACAACCAGCTTCTTCCCAGTTTAAATATTAATTCCTCAAAAGCCCCCCTCCCAGCCTCTCTTCTCACAACAGCTTTGTGGTCTCTCTTTAGTGTCTTCTTGCTTGCTTGATTTTTTTTCATTCCATTTTCTTAACGTGTTTTGTGTTGTTGCTATTGCGGTTCTGTTGTTTTAAGACAGGGTCTCATATAGTCCAGGCTGGTCTTGAATTTGCTGTATAACCAAGGATAACCTTGAACTGAGATCCTCCTGCCTCTACCTCCCAAGTGTTGGATTAGAGTACCTGATGCATGCAGTATTGGGGATAGAATCCAGGGCCTTGTGGTTGGTAGGCAAGCCCTCTACCAACTGAGCTTCATTCCCCAGCCCCATTGTTATTTGTTTGTTTTCTTCTTCTTTAGTAATTTATTATATTTTATTTTTCATGGATGAGCGTTTTGCCTATGCATATGTAAGTGCACCACGTGTGTGCAATGCCCCTCCCCTGCCCAGAACAGAAGAAGATATTGGATCCCCTGGAACTGGAGTTATGGATGGTTGTCAGTCACTATGTGGGTGCTAGGAATCAACCTAGATCCTCTGGAAGAACAGCAAGTGTCCTTAACTGCTGAGCCATCTCTCCAGCCCCTAGTTTTCTTCTTGACACAGAGCACGTGGCTCAGGCTGGGTCGAACTCTCCTGATTTGCAGAAGTGCACCACCACGCCTGGCTCCCTTCAGAGTTTCTCAGTTGGCTTAGGTGCCTTCCATCCTTTGAAGACGGGAAGTTGTTCTTTTATTTTATTTTATTTTATTTTATTTTTTTTTGAGACAGGGTCTCCCTGCAGCTCCAGGTGGCCTCAAACTCACTATGTAGAACAGGCTAGCCTCACTCTCACAGAGATCCACCTGCCTCTGCCTCTGCCTCTGCCTCTGCCTCTGCCTCTGCCTCCTGAAAGCTGGAATTACAGGCCTGTGCTACCACTCCTGGCCCAAGAAGTTGCTCTTAAATGGACTCCTATAAGGGGTTGACTTTGGCAGATTACTTGACTCAGTCTCAGATTTCTCTTCTAAAGGATGGGGGAAAGAACAGTGGGGTTTGCATGCAAATTAAAAGGAACACGACCGGGCTGGAGAGATGGCCTAGCGGTTAGGAGCGCCGACGCTCTTGCAGAGGACCTGGGTTCGATCCCCAGCACCCACATGGCGGCTGAGAGCCGTCTGAAACTCCAATTCCAGGAGAACTCCAGTTCCAGGGGAATCCGACACCCTCCTCTGACCTCCGCGGCATTGCACGACATGGGTGCACAAACTTGCATGCAGACAGTACATTCATACACATACAGAAATAAATAAAATTAATAAAAAAAAAAATTTTTAAGGGACACGACCGGGGCTGGAGAGATGGCCTAGCAGTTAAGAGCGCCAACCGCTCTTACAGAGGACCCGGGTTCGATCCCCAGCACCCACATGGCGGCCGAGAACCGTCTGAAACTCCAACTCCAGGAGAACTCCAGTTCCAGGGGAATCTGACACCCTCTTCTGACCTCCGCGGCATTGCACGACACGGGTGCACAAACTTGCATGCAGACAGTACATTCATACACATACAGAAATAAATAAAATTAAATTTAAAAAATTTCTAAAGGGACACGACCATTGTCCCCGTGCTAGTCTCCGGCGGTCTTTCTGGAGGGGCCTGTGAGTCAGAGTGTGTTGGAGTTTATAGGGCTACAGTTGAGCCACAGCTCAGCTGTTCTGTGATCTCATCCCTCTCCTCCCAGGCGCTGAGGATCCCCTTGGCAGATCTCTCCATGGCATGTCCGGCATCTCAGGGGTCTCCTGAGCAGGGGCTGTGGTGTTCAGCTCTTGGAAGACAACAGGGCTTGGCTGATGATAGCTACTCAGGACAGCCTGCCTCTGTTCCTTCCTTCCAGGGTCTTCCAAAGTCAGAGCTCTTCTTGTTCCTCACAGGGGCTCCCCAATTTCTAAGCAAGCCATCTACAGATGAATGGGGGCATGGGAATAGTTCGGCCAACCCCAGCCCTTGACCCTCCTCTTCATCACCAGCTGCAGGTGCTCCCTTGGCACTCGCCCACTGGCCCAGTTTGGGGCAAGTCTTCCCCCCACGGACTCAGTCTCTGCTTCCCCCTCTGATCAGCCTCCTCCCCACTGGAAGCTGATGTACAGAATTTGGCACAGACACACATCTATTTAGTGCATATTTATCTAACGTGGCTGCAGAGGAACAGCTTCCTCGGCCTCCTAGGGTTTCTGGCTAGGCCAGAAGTAAAGCCAACAAACCTGTCATCCAAGTTTTCTGGGACAGGCCACCTTCAGAACAAAGGTGCAAAGACCCTGGGTGAGCTCTTTATTTTCACACTCCAGTTGGATGAGGCTGGGACAGCTGTGCAGAACACAGCTGGACACGAATGTGATCCAATGGGGAGAAACTGAGGTGGAGAAGCCCACCAAGGCTGAGCTGAAGGTCCTTCTTCCTCCAGGGTGTGAGTCAGGACCCCTCTCAGATGAGGATCTCCTGGCCTACTGCTGTCTACGGTAGTCAGAGAACTTCCTTCTGTCAGCTTCTACCCAGAAAGGTATGGAGTCTGTGGACAGGTCCAGGTTTTACAGCAGGCCTTGGGGAAGGAGGTTGCTGGTTTCTGTAACCAACCATGGGCAAGAAGAATTTTAATTTCACCAGGAGTGGCGGCACACGCCTTTAATCCCACTACTCCGAGACAAAAGCAGGTAGATCTCTGAGTTCAAGGCCAGCCTGGTCTACATAGTGAGTTCCAAGGCAGTTAGGGTTACAGGGAGACCCTGTCTAAAAAGAAAACTCTACTTTCCATGGCCTGTGGGGGTCAGGGAGAGGCCAGACACCCCTTCAGCTTTCTTTCATATCCAAATGCTGGCTGGTGAGATGGCTCAGTGGTTAAGAGTGCAATCTGCTCTTCCAAAGGACCTGGCTTGGCTTCCAGTACCCGTAGGAGGGGGCTCCGAGGTTCGAATGCAGTATCAGCAGGTGCCAGGCTTTGGGGCATCATGCTTTGAGCCCCAGCTATACCCTTCTGGGTACTAGCAACAGCTTTAGGCCTTAGGGAATTCTGATGCTGTTGTCTACTTAACAGAATCTAAAATCACTTGGGGGCAGGTCTCTGGACATTCGTGCCAGGAATTCCCTGGAGTTAACTAACTGGGGTGATCCACCCACTGTGGGCAGCACCATCCCCTAGCTGGGACCCAGGATGGTGTAAGTGGAGGGAGCTTGCTGCAGCACACATTCACTGCTGCTTCCTGAGTGTGCATGGGATGTCACCAGCTGCTAGACATCCCCACCATGATGGGCTGTACCCTTGACATCCCATGTCACCAGCTGCTAAACCCATTCTTCTTTATGTTGCTTTTGTCCAAGTATTTGTATTTATTTTTAGACAGGGTCACCCTGTAGCTACAGCTGGTCTGAACTCGCTATGGAGACCAGTCTAATCCATCTCACAGAGATCCCTGCCTGTGCCTCCTGAGTACTAGGATTAAAGGTGTCCACACGACGCCCGTGTGGCTTCTCTCCAAATTATTATTTTTTTTTTTTTTGGTCTTTTCGAGACTGGGTCTCCCTGTAGCCCCAGCTGTCCTGGAACTCGCTATGTAGACCAGGCTGGCCTTGAACTCACAAAGATCCACCTGCCTCTGCCTCCCAAGTGCTAGGATTAAAGGCGTGCGCCACCACCCCCAGCCATCCCCGAGTATTTTATCAGAGGTAGAAACAAAAATTAAGACAGGGATACAATAATAAAGCAGAGGGATGTAACTCCTCGGGGATGAAGCTTCCCAGAATGCTGTTCTGGAAGGGAAGAGGCACAAACTGTAAGAGTGCAAAGAAATATATGTACTGAAAAAAAAATTTTTTTAATAAAAATAAATAAAAAAAATAAAAAAGAAATATATGTACTGGAAGACTGGGGGTGCAGCTCAGTGGTAGCACCCTAGCCTGGCCTAGCATGTGTGAAACCTTGGGTTCAGCTCCCAGTACCACATACAGCAATAAGTCAGAATGCGCACTCAAGTCATATCTGGGATTTCTTTTAAAACTGCCTCAGAGTTCCAGGCCAGCCTGGGCTATTGAATGAGACCAAAAGAAAAGGGGGGAGTCTGGGAAATGTTGGAGGGTGGCTGGGAATGTTGCTCAATTAGTAGAGTGTCTGTGTGGTGATCAAGAAGTCCTAATCACCACCTTCACAGAATAAACCCGTGTGCTGACACAACTGCGATCTCTCCACTCTGAAGGTGGAGGATCAGAAGCTCAGGGTCACAAAGGTCACAACACACTGAATTGAAGGCCAGCCCTGTATCAAAAAAAAAAAAAAAAATGCTCCTCTAAGTGAGGATCTGACTCCATACTCAGGGTAAAGGTGATTTGGATTTTTTTTTTCAACAATTCATTTCAATAATAAAAAGCCCCATGTTGTTAAACTTTTGTTAAGGGGCGCAATAAACACACCTCCCCTTCCTGTATTTCGTGGACTGCAGAGAATCCAGCGTCCCATTTATCCGAACCACTGAGTTCGGAGGAAACCGGACCCGATGAGGTCACTGGCGTCCGCAAGGTGAATCAGGATCACGCGCAGAGGCACAGCAGGGCGCGAAACTGGATTCTCCGGTTCCTCAGTCTGGCTGCACTTAACTCTTCAAGAACCGGCCAGAGAAAAAGGACAGTTCCCCGACTGACCGCCGGGGCAGATGGTGAGCTCGGGACCCGGGCGGGGTGGGGGCGGGAAGACAGGCGAGTCTCTAGTCTTGGTGCCCCCTGGACCTCTCCAAAGCAAGAGTTCACGTGACTGTATCGTTCCATCGCGGGCAGGAAGGGCTAAAGTTCTCAACGATACAGCTTGCAGAACAGCTCAACTCCCGCCCCACCATGCCCGTGTGCGTGCGTGTGTTCCAGGGAGGCTTTGAACTGATCCTCCGGCCTCACTGCACACGCCTAACCCCTTATCACCAGATAGACATCTGGCTTTATCTTTCTTCTCTAGGGCTGGTCACAGAGTAAGGCCAACGCCATGAGCTCATCCACGTTTGCAAGCCAGCTCTGACGCTGGGTGACCTCAAACGGATGACCCGGCTCCTCGGGTTGCAATGGATGAATGCAAAAAAGTGCTCGTTTTCTCAGCGGTTAAGAGCGCCGACTGCGCTTGCAGAGGGTCCGGGTTCGATTCCCAGCACCCACGTGGCGGCTAAGAACAGTCTTTAATTCCATTGCAGGGGAATCTGACACCCTCTTTTGACATCCGCAGCACTGCATGACACGGGTGCACCTACCTACATGCAGACAGTACACTCAATACATATAAATAAAAATTTAAAATAAAATTAAAAGTTAAAAAAACGTTAACTTAGCCTCGTATTCTGTTAAAACAGTTCGTTTATTTTTACTTTATGTGTATGAGTACCTTCCCTGTATGCATGTAAGTGCACCCCTGTCGTGCAAGCCCCATGAAGGTCAGGTGTCGGATCTCCTGGAGTTACACGTGATTGTCAGCTGCCATGTGGTGCTGGGATTCGAACCCGGGTCCTCTGCAAGAGCAGCCAGTGCTCTAACCCATGAACCCATCTCTCCAGCCCCAAGCCGCGAGATTTCGAGGCCCTCGCCCACCACCCGCCGTGCTCTACCACCGTTTTATGGGACAATTCCACTTTCCTATCTAAGCGGAAATACCCCGTAGGGCTCCGGAAGTGACTTCAGAGACCCTCAGAACCATGGCCCCGGAGCTTTGTTCCGGAAGCGGTCACGGTCTTCTGCGTGACGCTAAGCAAGTTAGAGCGTCCGGCGGTGTTTCCATGGTGCCGCCCGGAACCCCCGGGCTCTCCGCTTCCTCTCCCTCCTGAGCACCCGGAGCTGCGAGACCGCCGGGCAGGGCCCACCCACGACGCCGCCAGGAGGAAGGCTTGTCGAGAAAGGGACGCTCTGGGCGAGTCCGCCCCGCGTCTCGATGGTGCCCCGCGCACCAGCGCGCCGCTCCAGCTCCGGCTCCTCCGGGCGGACGCGGCCCCTTTAACCGGCGGAGGGCGGGGCCAAGGAGTTCCCGCGAGAGCGGCGGGGGCCGGGGGGGCGGTGCCGAGGCGGGGGCCCGTGGCCGATGGAGCCCGCGATGGAGCCGGAGACGCTGGAGGCGCGAATCAGTGAGTGCCCAGGAGGGGCGCGGGCCGGACCGGAACCGGAACCGTGGGCGCGAGACTGGCCCCCTTCCCAGCGGGGGCGGGGTCCGCGCGCCCCCTCCTCACGCCCCGCCCCCAGCCCTGGAGGGGCGGCGCCCCAGGCGGCTGCTCGGACCCCGGCAGCTGTGCGGCCGGACGGGGGGAGCGGACGCCGCCGCCCCCCCCCATCCCCAATCGCTGGACCGCGGCGCCCCAGGCCAGGAGGGCGCGGTACTCGGATCCCACGGGACGCGGAGAGCAGCTCCGAACCCCCGCAGTCCCAGGCTGCTGCCGGAAGAGCGGCCCCGGGAGCCCGGGCCTGGGTCCCCAGTGTTTCCTTGTTCCCACAACCACTCACGTCTGCTCGTTCCCGGGTGCAGAAAGGGGCGGACTCCTGGCCCCACCGGTACCCCTGCTGCTTCCCGGGTCTAGCCACGCTGAGAAACCCCCAAGCCTAGGCTTGGGAGGGTCCCCAAGTAAATTCAAGTTCGCTGTCACTACGCGCGCCATTAGTGCCCTGCACCTGCGTCCCAGATTCCCTCCCCAGCTCTTGCTGAGCTTTCTCTGCAGGGCCTTCCTTTCCTGTCTGTCCTTAGAAGGGGCTTCCTATTCAGGCTCTGAGCCCCCAGCCCCTTCACCCGCTCTCCTTGTTCCACACCGTTGAGGATTTTGGGCTTTGCCCCTGGAAGCTGCAGGTTGCCTATTCTGGCCCATCGATGCTAGTCTCTTCCCAAGGCTTTTCAGCCTAAGCTTGTCTCTACTAGGTTCCCAGGAAAGCTCTGGGTCTATCCCCATCTCAGTCTTGTAGCCTTGGGTACACCAAGCATCCGGGCGGAGTGTTTTAGGGTCACTGCTCAAACCTTTGGAACCAGTCTTGAGCAAAGTTCAACCCCGTTCAACAATCCAGAATTCCAAACCACACTATCCTTGGGAATGTAGGAAAGTCGGGATGGCAGTGGGGAATGGCTGGATGGAAGGAGGAGACAGTGGCCACTGACAGCTGGACTTGCCACAAGTGGTCAGATCTCAGGAGGTCAGAGGCAAAGGGTGGCTTCTGGGAGGAAAGATGACATTGTCACCACCGGAGAGATACACCCATTTGTGAAACACCTTTCCCTCCTTGAGTATTGTCCTCTGCTCCCCCAGGTAGAGCTGGGAGGTGTGAGGGCAGAGGAGGTTGGTTCATGTCCTTGAACTTGATGGTTCTCACTCTAAGCTGGATGCTGGGGAGAAACTGATGTTAGCCCGGAGCTTCCTCTTTGCTGGCTCCTGACTCCAATTCAGCATCTCCACCCTCAGTGGGGTCACATGCTTTTGGCACTTTGAGGGACTTCCTGTTTTGGCCCCTCCCCCAGCTGTCATTGAGGTGCAGCACCCTGTGCATTCTCTGTTCCAGACTGAAGTCTGTAACTCCAGTGTCCAGTCTTAGGCCATAATGGGGGCCTGGGAGGTGATAGATGGGCATCCTTCCCCAGGAGACAGAGCATGTTCCTTTTATCACCGGAGACTCAGCAGAGACTTCTGTCCCTCTTGGATAGAGGGTCCCACAGGGCTCCTGGAGAAGATAGATTGGTACCAAGAGAAAGTGCTTCTTCAGCTCTGCCCAGCCGTACTGCCTCTGCACCCCTGCAGCCCACCCTCAGCAGCCTCTGTCCTCTCCCCCTTCTGCAGAGCACTTCTGCAATTGTTGTCTGAGTGGTTATTGCTTTTCTGTCTGGGCCAGTGAGCTCACTTTAGAGAGTAGGGCGCTTACCCACCACTGTGTTTCTGTAATAAATACGGATCAGGAGAATGGCTGTCCGGTACTAGGAGTGTTCTAGGCCTCCTGGCACAGCATAGGATCCCAACTAGGCAGATGCCACATTCTGGTCCCCAGCCCCCTCCTAGCCACAGATCTGCTTCACCTCTGGTTTATGTCCCTTTGCACCCCCAGTGTGGTTCTCAGCCTGGGCTGAGGTGGCTGGGAACAGATGAGGCCTGCCTCGGACTTGCCATGCACGAAGCATTTTGTCATATAGCCTGCGTTTCACTCTGGCTTTACACGTGGGGAAGTGGAGGTTCAGGAAGTTACATTGCCTGCCAGGTCTTTGTTTATCCAGTGTCAAGGGCCAGGAGGGAGACTGCCCCAAGTTCACCCTGTGATCCCTCATCTATTCATTCCCTCACTAAGGGCAGATAGCTGTCTCCACAGTGGCATGGTACCCCGTAGCAGTGGGCCCACAGGAAAGAACAGTAAGGACACAAAGAGGTGTAACCTAATATTGCCACTGCAACCCTGGGCAGGAGAGGAGGGCTAGGGAAATCACTGGGGAGGGTGGGCCTGAGCCACTCTCCTGGGATGAGGGCTGGCAGAACCAGACTGGTGGTCCAGAGCACACTACTTTCCCAGGCCCATGGAACTTGACTGTCCAAGGTCTCTATCCTATGCCTGGCAGGTAAGCCTTCCTCAGCTTAAGTAACGCCTTCCAGGTTCTGTTGGAATGTGATTGCCTATAGGCAGCCACCCTGTTCCCAGGCCGACCCCAGACTCTGGGTTCCTTGGCCTGTCACCCTTCCTTGAGAGCCCAGTTTCCCTTGGCCCACCGCCCAGCCCCACAACTCCTTGGGGACAGGGCCTGGTCTTTTCCCTGCCCTTGAATCTCCTAAGCACAGATTCCAGGAGAATATGGGGACAGTGTTCTCCAGAGCAGAATCAGAGGTGGTAAATAAAGTCAGCATGGTGGGTTATAGCTGAGGCAGGGAGGCCCTGGGTATAGTCTTCGAAGGTGGCCCCCTTGGGTGGGAAGCCAAGGGGAGCTGTGCTCTGCCCCTGACTCCACTACAGTGTCGTACTCAGGCTTGGGGCTGTCTAGCAGAAGCAGAGGGAAGCCTTCTATGTGCTCATCCATCCTGATCATGCCAGTCGAGTGGAATTATGGGCAGCAGGGATCCCACTGGCCCATACTGACACCCTCTCCTCCTGCAGACAGAGCCACAAACCCTCTGAACAAGGAGCTGAACTGGGCCAGCATCAACGGCTTCTGTGAGCAGCTCAACGAAGATTTTGAGGGGTAGGTGTCCCCTTTTGACTGACAGGCTCAACAGAACAGTGTGCCCCCGCTGTTCTAGAGCCTGGCCCAGTCTAGAGCCTGGCCTTGGGCTGGCTAGAGCTCCCTCTCACTGTAAATGCAGTCATAATTAATGCACTAGTGGGCCTTTGTGCTAGGGGCCACGTGTATGACTCCTGAGGGGGCCGTCCTAGACCCATTTTACAGGTAACAAACTATGGCCCAGAGGACATAGCAGTTTCCCTGAGGATCTCACCAGGGCACTGGCAGCCCTGAGCTTGGTCAGCTCTAGCCCCACGTTCCCTTCATCTGATGGTTTGGTTTGTTGGGATCCTCCCAAAGGATCTGTACCCTCCTCAGCAAGTCCTTTGTGCAAGAAAGAACTAGAACCACTTGGAGTACTTCTCCAAAAGGCACTTCGTGGCCTCTCTCCAGATGTGTCTTGCTGGGGTTGGGAGTGGAATTCCAGGGCTCCTGTATGCTGGTGGGTGGGGGAGACCTCACCACTGTGTGCTGCACATCCACCCACCTTCCCCTCTGGCAACCTTTGGAGTAGGTCAGTCACAGCTAGCTCCGAGCTTCACTGTCCTCAGCTGTAACACGGGACTGGCAGTTATTAGAACTCCCCTGCCACTTAGGAAGGCAAGGGAGGAAAGAGCTTGTGAGCCACCTGCTCGGCCTCGGCACCCAGAACATGCTGCTGTCACTGTGGGACAGTGGTCTGGGAGACAGTGTCACCAGCCCCACCCTATCCCTCTATGATTTCTTCAATAGATATCCCTTGCCGCTGCGAGTTCCCAGGAAACTCTGTCTGGCTTTCACAGCACCATCCTGTTTTGCTCCTGGACTGGCTCCAGGAAGACTGTGGTTAGCTGTCCACGCCATCCTGGATGGTGGCCAAAGACACGGCATTTTGGTTTTCTTGTTGATTTTGCTTTTTGCTTTTGCTTGTGATGAAATTGGACCCAGGGTCCTACCCGTGTTAGGCATGTCCTCTATGAATAGATGAATAGGCAGCGCCCCCTATTTTGAGAACTAAGTTTGTATGTCTAGAAGGTCCCTGCCTGTGCCACCTTCCCAAGCTGGGCCTTTGTATGTACCTCACAGACAGAGCCCTATGGCAGAGGGCTGCAGTCCCACAGGCTAGTGTAGTAACCTCCCCTGTGTGACTTGTGGCATTCCTGACTCTGTGTTCCCCCACCTAGACCTCCACTTGCCACCCGCTTGCTGGCCCACAAGATCCAGTCCCCGCAGGAGTGGGAGGCCATCCAGGCCCTGACGGTGAGAAGACTGCCTGGGATCCCATGAGTCCAAGGGAATTGTGCCCAGTGGCCCAGGATAGAGGTCTGAGCTGATCTCAGGTTCCATAGCAGCTAATGGGCTAGCCTCCTGCCATAGCTAGGCCTTTGGGGGAGGGAAGGTCCGGTGCTCACTTCCCAGGAGGCGTGTTCCACAGAGTCAGGCCCCTTAACCATTCCTGTCTCTGTAAAGCTCCCAAGTGCTGCAGGGACCTCCCAGCCCATGCAGGATCTGCAGACCGCAGGAAACTAACCCTATCCTGTAGGGTAGAGGAAGGTTCAGGCCTGGGGTTTCATGGCTGTGCCAGGAGCACAAGAGGAGAGAATGCTGTCTGTGGCCCCAGCAGAGCCTGTGTACCATCCATTCTAGAGCGAGTGCTCTGAGGCCAGGGAAAACCATTCTTCTTTTAGTAATTATGTTTCATTTTGGTTTGGTATTTTTTGTTTTGTTTTGTTGTTTGTTGTTTTGTTTTTTTCTTTTTTGAGACAGGGTCTCCCAGTAGCCCCAGCTGCCTGGAACTTACTATGTAGACCAGGCTGGCCTGGAACTCCCAGAGATCTGCCTGCTTCTGCCTCCCAAGTTCTGGGATTAAAGGTATGTTCCACCATGCCCAGCAACTGTTTGTGTTTTAATACAGGTTTCTCTGTTACTTTTTTTTTTCTATGAATATATAGGAATCTTATGACTTCTTAGGTTTAGGAAAAGCCAAAGTAGTCGTTTTCAAAAAGAAGAAACAGGGCTGGAGAGATAGCCTAGCGGTTAAGAGCACCGACTGCTCTTGCAGAGGACCCGGGTTCGATCCCCAGCACCCACATGGCGGCTGAGAACCGTCTGAAACTCCAGTTCCAGGGGAATCCGACACCCTCTTCTGACCTCCGCAGCATTTCACAACACGGGTGCACAGACCTTCATGCAGACAGTACATTCATACACATAGAGAAAAATTAATTAAAAGAAAAAAAAAGAATTAACATAGAAAAATAGTTTAATTCCAACGTTCACAAGGCAGAGGCAGGCTGATCTCTGTGAGGCTGAGACCAGCCTGGTATATCTATATAGCTTGTTCAGGTCAGCTAGGATTTCAGCTAGGATTTTCTCAAAAGAAAAAAATGGGCCAGGCGTGGTGGTGCACACCTTTAATCCTAGCATTTGGGAGGCAGAGGCAGGCGGATCTTTGTGAGTTCAAGGCCAGCCTGGTCTACAGAGTGAATTCCAGGACAGCTGGGGCTACAAGGAGACCCTGTCTTGAAAAAAACCAAAAACCTAAAAAAAAAAAAAAAAGGGAAGGGGAGGGAAGGAGGGAAGCAAAGAAAGATAGTGAGGAAGTCATGCACAGCAGTTCTCTGGTGTGGTCAAGCCACAAAGCAGCCTGTGGCCACATTGTAGGTTGGACACTGCTGGCCCCTCGAAGTCCACTGACCCTGTTCCCTAGGGAGGTGATGAGCAATTTCAGAGGCCTTTGAACCGCAGCATCTTGTGCTCTCTGGTCATTCCCTTCCCCAGGCCCTGGCAAGGTTGGGGGCTTCCTCTTTGAACCTTGCTCCCCTCCCAGGTTCTGGAAACATGCATGAAGAGCTGTGGCAAGAGGTTCCACGATGAGGTGGGCAAGTTCCGCTTCCTGAACGAGCTCATCAAAGTTGTGTCTCCCAAGGTGGGTCCTGTCGTACCATTTGAAATGCAGCATCTGAAGTGGATTGTAGGGGAAAAAAATAAAACCCTAGGGGCTGAGCTGTTAGGGATCAAAGGTGCAGATAAGATCCTTCTCTGGGGCTCTTTCAGTTGAACCAGGAGAGCCTGGGCTGAGGGCTGAGCTGCCAAGGAGTCACTAACTACTCCATGAAGGCTGATCTCAGGGGACACACCTTTCTGGTGCTTGGTGTACCTAGCCCAGGCTGGCATGGTGTACCTAGCCCAGGCTAGCATGGTGTCTGGCAGTTCTCCCTGTCCTCACCACCTAGATATGCTTTTCTTGGGCCTTGGCATCCAAATCCACAAACCTGAGTCCCTTAGCAGATGCTAACCTGGCTGTGAGACTTTCGCCTGAGGAGTCCTGCAGGCCAGGGACGTATTTGATGCCTCTGGAGAAGACCCTGGCCTTCTCACCTGCGTCTCACTCTGGCTTTACAAGTGGGGAAGTGGAGGTTCAGGGAAGTGAGTCTTGAGTGAGCATCCAGCCCTGCCTCTCCCAGGACAGGACCCTGCAGTAAGAGCCACATCTCTCAGCCACTTTGCTGCAGAACTCAGGCCAGCACACTTGCCGCTTCCCTTCTGCACTGGGAACCTTGGGCTCCTCCTTGTTGGGGTTATGTTTATGAGCTGACTGTGAGCACACGCCGTGCTCTAGGCCCCTACCAGCTCTGTATGCTCAGCACACTGACAAACTGAATCACAGCTGACACAGCCAGTGAGTGGCCAAGTTAGAAACTGAGCTTAAAGCCAGACATGGTGATGTACACCTTTAATCCCAGCACTCAGGAGGCAGAGGCAGGCCGATCTCTGCACATTCAAGGCTGACCTGATCTACATAGCAAGTTCCAAGCCAGCTGGGACTATGGGAAAACCATGTCTCAAAAAGACATCCCCCCCAACAAAAAGAAAGAAATTGAGCTAGTTATGGGGGATGTGAGGACCCTGGAGGCAACAGACCTTCCAAGGGAGTCTCTAGAGGCATCTGGTGTGGGTCTGCAGTGGGTGGGTCTGGGCAGTGTCACAGGGTCCCCACCTGTGTGCTCCTCTAGTACCTGGGCTCCCGGACATCGGAGAAAGTGAAGAACAAGATCTTGGAGCTGCTGTACAGCTGGACGGTGGGCCTGCCTGAGGAGGTGAAGATTGCAGAGGCCTACCAGATGCTGAAGAAACAGGGTGAGCCCCCACCACAGGGTGGCAGGTGACAGCAGCATACCATGCCCCCAGCTTCAGCTCTCACAGTTTCAGGGGCTTCTGGGTCAGCAAGCCCACAAGTCTGCCTTTAACTTCCCAAGAACATACAGCCAGTGGGACCTGTCTGTGGCTGTGCCCAAGGCCAACTTGGATGGAGAAAAGGTGATACGGGATCAAACTTCCTCTCAGAGTGACCTCTAAAAGTGGGTGCCCAGGAGCTGGGGCTGTGGCTCAGTGGGTAGAGTGCTTACTTAGCATGCAGGAACCTCTGGGTGCTGCATTCTCCAGGCCTGCCAGAGCACCTCTTAATCCCAACACTTGGGAGGTGGAAGCCAGAGGGTCAGAAGTTGAAGGTAACCTTCAGCTACATAGTGAGTTCAAGGCCAGCCCAGGATACAGGAGACTTTGGAAACTTTTGTTTCCAAACAAAAGTACATGGGGCTCAAACCCTCCCCAGTGGAATTCAACAGGCTGGTCAGGAATAGCCCTGCCTATCCAAGTCCAGAACTGGGGAGCTGATGAAAAACTGTGCTCCCCATCACCTTGTTGCCTCCTCCATGTACCCCACCCTTCACCTGGGTCTGTGACCTGACTCCCTTCCTAACCTATCTCCTCAGGGATTGTAAAGTCTGACCCCAAGCTTCCAGAGGATGCCATCTTTTCTCTCCCTCCTCCACGGCCCAAGAACATGATCTTTGAAGATGAAGAGAAGTCCAAGGTAAGCTCCAGGGAGAGGCACAGGGGACTTGGGACCCACTTAGTGGCTGCTTGGGGGTCAAGACTTCTGGCCTTTGGAGCAGAAGGTGGTGTTGAATGTGGTCCCTGTGAAGGGGACAGCACTGAGCAAAGCAGCACTACGGCCTGCTGACTACACCGACTTACACAGTGTCTGCCTTTAGTAAGCGCAGCTCATGATCCCAGGGTGGTTTTAAGGAGTCTGCATAGCTCTTTAGTTAAAGAACCATTCACGCCAGGCGTGGTGGCACACGCCTTTAATCCTAGCACTTGGGAGGCAGAGGCAAACGGATCTTTGTGAGTTCAAGACCAGCCTGGTCTGCAGAGTAAATTCCAGGACAGCTGGGACTACAGGGAGACCGTCTCGAAAAGACCAAAAAAAAATAATAAAATAAAAAAGAACCATTCACTGTGGATAAGACACATTAACCGCATGGAAACTGCTGAAATAAGGACTGCAGCGCACACATAGACATGAAAGACCCTTTCCCCAGCCAGCCCCGAGGGCCACCAATGCCACGTTTCTGGCACATCCTCTGTGAGGCTTTGAGAACCATAGTGACCTAAGGACGACTGTGCTCAGGACATCCTTCTGTCATGGTCTGTGGAGAGTACGTATAGCGTCTCACTTGTCCTCATGGCCACCTGTCAGATGTTAGTGTTCACCAACTCATAGACAGTGTGTCTTATCTTGGTCTCCTGACCAGGGGAGCTAGGGAGTTGGTTACACCCCCCACCCCCCACCCAGCGTTACCCCCACAGTCACTCACCTGTCTTTGCAGATGCTGGCCCGCCTGTTGAAGAGCTCCCATCCTGAGGACCTCCGGGCAGCCAACAAGCTCATCAAGGAGATGGTGCAGGAGGTGATGCCTGGCCTGGTGTACAGGGGGAGGGGATAGGTGTGGTGCTAGGTCACCAAGCCTGGGGTGTGTGTGTGTGTTAGTACAGACAGTGCTCCACAGTGACCCAGCTAAACGGCAGCCACCGCAAAGCGTGGCAGGTGCTAGAGGACCATATGTTGACTGAAGAATTTCCCAGAAGCCTGAGTGAACTGGCTCTGCTTGGACTTTGGTAGAGCTGGAGTCTTAGTGTGGGGTCGCTAGCAGGCACCTAGAATCGTGGAACTCCAGAGGCATAGGCGGGAGAATCATGAGCTTGAGGCCAGCCCGCCCCTTTCTCAGAAAAGCTGGGTGGGTGTGATAGTACATGCCTTTAATCCCAGCACTCCAGGAGGCAGAGGCAGACAGATATCTGTGAGTTCCAGGCCACCCTGGTCTACATAAGGAGTTCCTATAGCTACATAATGAGATCCTGTCTCAAAAAAAAAGTCGGGGGCTAGTGAGATTCAACAAGTAAAGGTACATCAACCCTGACAGCCTTAGTTCAGTCTTCAGGAGAGAACTGACTCCCACAAGCTGTCCTCACCTCCACACACATGCCACACTGAAAACAACTTTTAAGAGTTGAGAGTATATTGGGACTTGGAGCTGTATCTTTGTGGCAGATCACTTTCCTGACATGCAGAAAGTCCTGGGGTCCCTCTTCATCATCCCCCCTTAAAGTATTTTCCAAAATATATGTGTAGATATACACATACAGATCTATACACATATAGAAAAACACAGATACTAGTATATGTTTAAGTTAGTATATATTGGAAGTATCACTAAAACTTAATAAGGCTAAGTATCAAAGTTTTTCATGCTGAGCAAGGTGGCTTGCACGTATGATCCCAACACTGGGGAGGCTAAGGCAGGAGTGCCCTGAGTTCACAGCCATCTACAGCTACAGAATGAAACCTTGTCATGAAACAAACCAAAATTTCATAGTAGAAATTAATAATACAGATAAGGACAGATGTTCCCCATTGCTGCCCAGTCTGGGTATTAATAACAGGGAAATAAAGAGTCAAGTCTGCAAGGCAAACAAACACCTCTGAGTTGGGAAGAGGCAGCCCCGCCACGTCCAAGGTGGCCGCCACCTGCTTTTCACCTACATGCAGCAGCAGCAGCAGCTGATGGCTTGTCTTTGATGGACATGGCCACTGCTCACCTACATGCACCAGCAGGTGATGGCTTGTCTTTGATGGACATGGCCACTGCTTCCCACCTACGTGCACCCGCAGGTGATGGCTTGTCTTTGATGGACATGTCCACTGCTTCCCACCTACATGCACCAGCAGGTGATGGCTTGTCTTTGATTGACGTGGCCACTGCTTCCCACGTACGTGCACCCGCAGGTGATGGCTTGTCTTTGATGGACATGGCCACTGCTTCCCACCTACGTGCACCAGCAGGTGATGGCTTTGTCTTCGAGAATGGCCCAGAAATCTGGACTTCTGCAGGAAACATTCCAGCTCACTAATGATAGTGGCTTAGGATTTTTTCAGCTGTTTTTCAGGGTTGGCCAGGGTAAACTTGGGTCCTGGATAAATAGCCTGGGGCTCCCATTGGTTCACCTGCAGCAGGCTCAGGAGTAAGTAGCACAAGCCTGAAGTTCGGGGTTGACTTAAAAAGCTAGGCCATGGGCTGGGTGTGGTGGCACACACCTTTAATCCTAGCACTTGGGAGGCAGAGGCAGGCGGATCTTTGTGAGCTCAAGGCCAGCCTGGTCTACATAGTGAGTTCCAGGACAGCCAGAGCTACTGTCTCAAAAAGACCAAAAAAAAAAAAAAAAAAAGCTAAGCCATGTGAGATAGCCCAGCACCTACCTCTCCTGCAGAGGAGGAACTCTAGTACACAGAGTGGGCTCCTAAGAGTGGGGTTACTTCCTACAGGTGCCTTTAAATCCCCCACACACACCTCACAGACACAGGAGGGGAGAGATACCCCACTCATTTCTAGGTTGTGCGTGCTGACCATAACAGTCCCCTTTCACTGTTGAGTGTGGGAATCCCTTTAGGGAACAGACATAGGGAGGGTAAAAATGGCTCAGAACCAGAGGTATGTGTCTAGAAACTCTGGTGTGATCCCAGGCCATCCCTGGAGACTCATGAGTCCCTGCAGGGTCCTGAGCTGGGAACACTAATAGAGTAGAAAGCGACACATGATTGGCAGAGTGCTTCTTGAACAGAGTACTTGTGCCAAGTGCCAACCTCCTACCAGGGCATGGCCACACAGAGCTGAGATCACACCAATCCAGACCCCAGTGCCATCTCTAGAGCCAATGGCAGGCCTGAGGCAGCCCCAGGCCGTTTGCTGCTCCACAGGACCAGAAGCGGATGGAGAAGATCTCAAAGCGAGTGAACGCCATTGAGGAAGTCAACAACAACGTGAAGCTGCTGACGGAGATGGTGACGAGCCACAGCCAGGGCACCTCGTCCAGCAGCAGCGAGGACCTCATGAAGGTGTGCCCGCCCTCCCCACTCCCAGCCACTCCCAGCCCCCTGATAGCCCTGACCTCCCCAAGGACTCTTGACCACCTTGCTCCCCCAGGAACTGTACCAGCGCTGTGAGAGGATGCGGCCCACTCTCTTCCGATTGGCCAGTGACACAGAAGACAATGATGAGGCCTTAGGTGAGCCCTAGGCAGTGGCAGGTCAGGGTTCCTCCACCTCTCACCCTGCCCCCCAAGGCCTGGCCAGTGCCTGCAGTTAGAAAGAGTGACCACCAGGGGGCCCCTTTCTCCAGCATTGATCCCATGAGCAGGCCCTTCACAGTCATCTGTCTTCAGATTTCCACATTTCCAGCCAGGGCTCAGTGAGCAGTGATTAGCTCAGACCACAAGCACCACCATGCCACATCATCCCACTTCAGCCATCTCCTGCCCTCCATCTGAATGTCCCTGGACAACCTGGGTGCATTCCCACCTCTAGGCCTCCACACCAGTGCTGACATCTCAACACAGTAGTTGCAGTGAGATGCCTGACTCCCCCCCACACACACACACCACTTGCGGTGGGTATGGGGGTGCTCCTCTCCTCCCAGAGGCCCCATAGTCCTTCAGCCTAGCCTCTCCCTTCTGCCTGTTCCAGCGGAGATCCTACAGGCCAATGACAACCTTACCCAGGTGATCAACCTGTACAAGCAGCTGGTACGGGGAGAGGAGGTCAATGGAGATGCCACAGCCAGCTCCATACCTGGTGAGGAGGGAGGAGGAGCACTCTGGGAGTCCCGGAGTGCAGGGAGGGAGCTGCAGTGTATTCTGTCCCAAGCCTGCAGCTGTAGGGGGAGAAAACCTGGGACAGCAAGCCGGAGCCCTGGTTGGCAAGAATGGCTTTCCTTCTACGAATCTGGCAGCTGCGGTGTGGGGCGGGATGACATTCCAAGGCCTGACTGGGTTATTAGAAAGGACAGGGGAGGTCTAGACAGGTAAACATTACCAGCTCCACCCCAGCAGGGTAAAGGGCAGCACTGCTGGGAGTCACTGGAGAAGCTGTATGTGGCCTTGGAAGGTGGGAACACGGTACTGAAGCAGCACAGCATGCGCTTCAGGAGTGGGCAGGGAAGGACAGAAAGCACAGCCAGATCCTGGGTAATGACGTTTGGGCAGCAGTGCTCCCTTAAGGCTGGGTCACCCAGTGACATCAGAGCTTTCTTGGTTGGCCAGGTCCTCGCTGGCCTTGTAAGTCCACACTAATGTTACATTTCTGACGTGTTCCTGTTGTTCAGCAAAGTGTGACTATATTCTGAACACAAGTGCCACCTGCTAAAGAAAGCTTGCAGACAGTTCCAGCAGGGCTGCTGTGCCCACAAGGGGGCAGCAGGTGGCAGGGCATGAAGCATGGAGGCTCGGGTGCTGTCGCCACCCTGGGTGAGTGGCTCCCAGGACTTCCCGACTCTCCCATGCAGGGAGCACCTCGGCCCTGCTGGACCTGTCAGGCCTGGACCTTCCTCCTGTGGGCACCACGTCCCCAGCCATACCCGCCCACCCTGGCCACCAGGCCATCCCGGAGCAGCCCAGCGCCTCAGCCTTGCTACTTGACGACGAGCTCATGTCTCTAGGTGAGTAAGAGGGCGGTGCAGGGCAGCCTGTGGGCACAGATTCTGCATTCCACTGGAAAGGGGCATCATGCCCTCATAACAGATGAAACCAAGGTTTCAAGAGCAAGGTCAGTCCATCAGAGGGGGAGGCTGGCAGCTCTGGCTGCCCGAGGGAGGCTGAGGGAGGCGGAACTGAGTGAGAGTCCAGACTGGAGCTGTCCAAGTGAAAGCTCAGCAGCGTCTCCAAGAGGAACGGACAGGGAGCTCCAGAGAAGCCGAGGCCGGAGCTGAAACTGTCCCATGACCCCAGGGCACTCGTAGGGCCCAAGTGCCCAGAGGGGACCAGGCTCAGTCCTAGGGAGAAGCCAAGTAAGTCCAGGTTCTCTAGAATAGTTCATTTCATATCTTGCATGGCTGGGGTGATAACCCAGGACCTCCAGCAGGCAGCCCCTGCACTAGACCACAGAGCTGCATCCCAGCCTGCAACAGCAGCCCATGAGCACTGTGGAACAGGGGCAGAGCAGCTGCTTCCTCGGAGCAGCACCCGGCTGAACAGGTGCAGGCCGAGCAAAGGCATCTGAGGGTGTCTGGGGAGGCCACGGCTGGAAGACCCTGAGGGTGTCTGGGGAGGCCACCGCTGGAAGACCCTGAGGGTGTCTGGGGAGGCCAGGGCTGGAAGACCCTGAGGGTGTCTGGGGAGGCCAGGGCTGGAAGACCCTGAGGGTGTCTGGGGAGGCCAGGGCTGGAAGACCCTGAGGGTGTCTGGGGAGGCCAGGGCTGGAAGCGGGCAGCCACCCTGAGTTCTGAATTACTTTGGAAATGGAAGCAGCTGGGGCTAGGGGTTGTAGCACAGCAGGGTGTGGCCTGTGCTTAGGGTTCCGCTCCTAGCGACACACACAGAAGAGAATGGTGGGTGTTCTGGGCTCCCCACCGGGCCTGCCTGGAGTTCCTGGAGTTCCTCCTCCAACACAGCACCACTGCTGTTTAGGTCTCACAGTCTTCTCAGCCACCCTGTGAGGCCAGGGCTGTTGTCTCCATTCTAGAGGAGAAATTAAAATGGACTCCAGGGTCTGAAGTGTAGGCAGTATAATTCTGAAGCCGCACTTGGAGCTGCTCTGCTGCCCACTGTCTTTGAGGACAGGAGAGTGGGCGCTGTGGAGAAGCAGGGAGAAGCGAGCCCGCCTAGACCCAAGAGGCCTGCACGTAAGCCCCACCCATGACCAGCTACATACATTCCTAACCAGCGGGACAGACAGTCTGACCTTTCAGAGAGGTAGGAGCGTCCAGTGGCAGGAACCCCGTCAAGACCGCAGCAGATGGGGAAGTAATAGAAGGCAGCTCTCCGGCCCCCAGCCATGTGGTTGTGGCGGAGCAGCCTATGCCTTTCATGAGATGTGAGGTGTGCTTTGCACTTCCTGTCCTCCAGCTTCTAGTTTCTTCTCAAAGGCAAAGAATGTAGGAAGTGGAAGCAGAAGTGGTGGTCCTGCGGCAGGCAGGCAGGGTCCCATCCGGGTGGGGTCTGCTACTTTTCAGCCGTCATGGGGTATGTCTTCTGCTGTGCTTGCTGCTGTGGCTTCCTGTCGAAGGGGAGGTTCAAGGAGGCCAAGTCTTCAGGGCAGGGGGCTCATATCTGTGGCAGCATCCAGACTGCTGTCTCTGCTCCACACTTTCTAGCTGTGTGATCTGGGCAGCATACTTAGGCCCTCTGGTCTCATCTCTTAATGGACAGTTAAAACCTCATATCTATGTTTGAAAGTTGAGTATTGAGTAAGATCTGTTCCTGGTGACACAAGTATTAGCAATGACCATTGCTGCCTGCAGGCTTACAGGAATGCCCTAGAAGAAACCAGCAGGTACAGCAGAGCCTTCCATTGCTTTCTAGAGAGCATGTGCTAGAAACAGCATCACTCATCTTTCCTAAGTCAAAGGCAGGGTGAGCTTGGCTGGGGTATCCAGCTGGTTGGTGACCTGCTGCAACCAGCAGGCCATCATTCCCCAGAGCCCTGAGGCTCCTTGGCACCAATTAGTTGGCCTTACTGACCTATGCCAGAGCCTTCAGTCTGCCTTGTCACTGTACTCATGAGGACACTGAGGTAGTGCCAGCCCAGCACCTTGCCCCACCGATATCAGAAACGCTCCCCCTTCTCCCCACCTCAGCACCTGCTTTTATTGGCCAGCCAGGGACACGCAAGAGTCCCAGCTCCTGCTGCTGAGTTGGCTTCTGAGGGGTGTCGTCAGGAAGAGAGGAAGCACGTGTGGGCTGCTGGGCGGCTGCTGGGCTTTGGTTTCTATTTTTGCTCTGCCACTGGTTCCCTCTGAAAGTGTAGGCTTCACCCCTGAGCCTCTTACAAAGGAGAAAGGAGGATCCAGGATCCAGGCCTGGTGGTGCACACCTTTAGTCTCAATATGGGAGGCAGAGGCAGGTAGATCTCTGTGAGTTCAAGGCCAGCCTGGTCTACATAGTGAGTTCCAGGCCAGCTGGGGCTATAGGGAGAGCCTGGCTCAAAAAGACAAAAAAAAAAAAAAAAGAGCGGGGGGAGAAACAGATCCAGGGAGCCCCAAGCAGCACTGTCACCTTGCACCTGCCTTCCCTCTGCCCACTCAGACCAGCTCTGTTTTGCTTTCCCTACAGGCCTAAGTGACCCCACAACTCCCTCAGGCCCCAGCTCAGATGGTGCTGGGTGGAATAGCTTCCAGGTAAGAGGGTCTGGAGCCAGCCCAGCCTATGACAGACCCAGGGGTAGGGAAGCTGGGGCCAGGAGCCTGAGGGATGATAAAGGGCCAGGTGGGCTGAGCAGCGCAGGCCACCTCAGGAACGAGCTCAACAGACTGGTGCCCGGGCTCCAGCCTTGAGTCCCCGCAGGACCATAGTCCCACCTTCAGGTTGAGATGGGGGCTCTTTCTTTCCTTAAAGATGACTTGGGGTCCATAGAATGTGGAGCCCCAGCAAGGTGCAGTGTCCTGCTTCATAGACAGGTGGTCATTGTCCTCTCTGCTACAGTTCTCTCACATGTCACCTTCAGGGAAGGGAGGGTGTTGGAACACAGCCAATGACCCTGTCACTTTAAAGAGCTCTGCCCCCCACCTCTTTTTCCCACAGTCATCAGATGGCAGTGAACTGTCAGCCCCCACTCCAGCCCAGGCACCCAGCATGGACTGCCGACCACCACCTGTCAGCAGTGGCCTGGACGACCTGGACCTCTTGGGGAAGACTCTCCTGCAGCAGGCGCTGCCCCCAGAGGCCCAGCAAGTGCGGTGGTGAGGCCACTGCTTAGGGCCCTCTGTCCCCTTGAGCCAGGGGCTTCTGGCCCAGCCATACCATTGGTTGTTCCTGGGGGCCCTGGGTGTTGTGCCCCCACTGTGTGCTGAGTCCCCACTGCGTGCTGAGTACTGCACTTGGGTGGGCTCAGGGATAGTCTCATCCTGTGTGAAGTTGATGAGAACGTGGGACTGTGCTCACTAACATCCCCCCAGGAGTCACAGCCTCCGTGAGAAAGACCAGAGGGAGGGCTCTGCATGGGAGGACACTGATCCTTGGTGGCGAAGGAGTGAGTGACAGGGAGTGGGAGGTGCTCTCGATGAAGGTCAGATGCCCAAGGCCAGAGACACCAACCTGCAGGCAGGGAGCCAGTAAGCCAGCTTGTCTAGGGCCCCTAATAGGCCACCAGGGATCAGTTGCTAACGCGCCATCCCCACCAAGGGAGAAGCAGCAGCCAGCCCCACGGCTCACCCTGCGGGACCTGCGGAATAAGAGCCGCTGCAGCCCCCCCCGCCTGGGGGCCACCAGCCTTCTCCACACCACATCCCCAGAGCCCCCTGGGCCTCCACAGCAGCCCACGGCCACTGAGCTCTCCTTAGCCAGCATCACTGTGCCCCTGGAGTCCATCAAGCCCAGTGAGTGTGGAGAAGGGGGGGGGGGCTGGATGAGGTCAGCTCCTGCCTGCAGGGCCTTGCCACTGGCTAACTCCATGCAACCCCACACAAGGGCCTCCCCATCCTAGAGTGATGCAAATCTCCCCTCACGTAAATAGAAGCCTATGGAAGAAGAACCCTAACCTCTCCCTCCTAGGAAAGGCAGGGACAAGACTAGAAGGTTCCCCAAGATTATGAAGCAACCTCAAAGATCCAGGCCACGAAGCCTAGGGATTTCTCACCCAGCAGTTGGTAGCCACTGACTGGCACTAGGTCTGAGCTGATAAAACTGGCCAGGTGGCATTGCCTCTTCCCAAAGCTCACTGTGACCCGGGGCTTCACACCATCCATACGCTGCTTACCAGGAGAGCCCTGAGCTCTAAGGAGGTGTGACTAGCAGGAGCAGAGTAGAACCCAGACTCTCAGCACAGCCCTTGTCTTGAGCCTGGCTCTGACTTCACCATGAGCCCAGAGTGTGCCCTCCTCCAGCGGAGGCAGCCCCTGGGTGAGGGACAAGCAGGTGTGCTCCACTCACCCTCTCCCCTTCTCGCCACAGGCAGCATCTTGCCCGTGACGGTGTATGACCAGCATGGCTTCCGTGTCCTCTTCCACTTTGCTCGGGACCCCCTACCAGGTCGCTCTGACGTGCTAGTGGTGGTGGTCTCCATGCTGAGCACGGCCCCCCAGCCCATCCGCAACATTGTTTTCCAGTCAGCTGTCCCTAAGGTAACAGGCAGGGTGGGACATGCAGCCTTCCTCCCTCAAGGTAGGGTGCTCTTAGGGCTGGGTGGGTAGCCAGCCCCCTGGAGACTGTCAGGGGGCAGGATCTCCCTCACGGGGTGGCAGGGAGCCAGAGAAGAGAGCCTGACCCCCTGGGCGGGGAACTGGTTGCTCTGACTGGCTGTGCGTCTCCTGCCATCAGGTCATGAAGGTGAAGCTCCAGCCTCCCTCCGGCACGGAGCTGCCAGCATTCAATCCTATCATCCACCCCTCAGCCATCACCCAAGTCTTGCTCCTTGCCAACCCCCAGAAGGTAAGGGCCCAGTTTTGAGGGGCAGTACTGGGTGGTGCTGCCCCTTCTCTTCCCATCCTGACCTCTACCTCTGCTGTTTGTGCCCCAGGAGAAGGTTCGCCTTCGCTATAAGCTCATCTTCACCATGGGCGACCAGACCTACAATGAGATGGGGGACGTCGATCAGTTCCCCCCACCAGAAACCTGGGGAAGCCTCTAGGACAGGGGCTGGGGAAAGGAGGGGGTAGCAGAACCAGCTCCGTCCAGCCTGGTGCTTCTCCCCACCCTGTGGTCCCCAAGTGAATCTTCCCTCTCCCACCCCGCCTCCTCCCCTGCTGAGCCAAACCCAGCACGAGGCTGGGCCTGGGTTTGCACTTGCAGCTGGAACCCCCATTGCCAGTGGGAGCCAGGAACAGGGAGGGGCTGTATGCCCTGGAAGGACTCCGGGGTGAGGGAGAAAGCATGGCCATTGGGCCCAGCCCTGACCCCAGCCTGGGGTGGGGTCTCCCCACCTGTCTCTTATGCCTTATGGAAAGGCCCAGCCATAACTCGGAGGCCATGCTGGAGCTGGGACCAGCCCAGGCCTTCTATGTGGGAACCCAGCGACTGGGGGTGACACCCGTGCCCCCAGCTGTTTGCACTTGGTGTGTGGTTTGGCTCTTTGCTCTTGGGGTGGTCCTGTGGTCACAGCTGGAGGAGCTCCAGCCGGCTCCATTCCTTCCGGGGCCTCCTACAGGACTGCGGGAACCTGAGGCCAAAGCCGGAGGAAGTGGCCCAGCTCTGGGAGCTCTGCTGTCAGCTTCTTTCTGCTGGGGCCTCCCATGAGCACCTCACAGCTGTCCATCAGCCTGTGGTCAGAAGTGGGGTCGGCGTGAGTGAGAGGAGTATTTATGAAATAAAATGACCTTTTCCTGGGCCAGCCGCTCTTGTCTCCTTCTTAGGGTTGAGGGAGGTCGGGAGGGCCCATTAGTTGGAGGCCTGTGGACTGCCCCGTGGACCTTTGTCTCATCTCTCAGCCCCCCAGCCCTGTACCAGAAGAGGCTCTGTTTAGGGGCCTGTGGTTGCTGCTGAGTCACTATAGAGGTGCTGAGCTGTGGTGGCCCAGAGCCATCCCAGCTGGCAATGAAAGGTGACCAACAACCCTCGATGCTGTGGAAGTCAAGGGGAGGCCCCTGGGTGCTGCCCACTTCCTCCTGCACTCAGTCCTCAAAACACAACTGCACAACTGCATCTGCAGCCCGCAGGTCCTGTTGCTGGGCTCCTGCCAGCCCCAGTGGCTGCCCTGGGAATCTGGGCCCAACAGCAGCTGTGTCAGGCCCAGCTCAAGTCTTGGGGTGGGCCCACCACTCCCAGCTACCCTCACCCCGCCTGCTGTGGTAAGGAGCTGGACCAAGCAGAATACAAAGGCTGCGCTGCTAGGAACCCTGTGGGGTGCAGTGAGGGCTGTGCAGAGCCCCATACACCCTGCCCTCCAAGGAGGAATACCCTGAGCTGGACACTGCTAGGAACCCCGTGGGGTGCAGTGAGGGCTGTGCAGAACCCCACACACCCTGCCCTCCAAGGAGGAAGACCCTGAGCTGGAAAGGGGAGGCAGGCTGCCCACCCGTTCTCTGAACAGCTGGACTGTTACAGAACCTGGCAAGTCACACACCTGAGAAACCATCTGCTCGTCCACTCTACAGTTCCTAACCTGAGCTTGGCTGCCAAACCCTCTCCTTGTTTCCTATGGAGAACTACCAGATAAGCCCAGCATTCTGAGTCCTCACAGATGAGGTCCCCCTCTCAGGCCATCCTGGCCATGCAAAGAGAAGGCATCTCAAGTGGACAGACCATTCTGCAAAGAGGACAGGAGCCTCTTTCCTGCCGGACCCTACTGCAAGAGGCACACACCTGTCCTAGTCCCCTTCCCCTGGCGTGGCCATTTGCCGAATGCATGTAACCCTCCCTAAGTACTTGGAAAGGGCCTGTAGCATTCACCTGGGGTCTCAGGGTCATGCCTTCGGTATAATCTCGTCACTGGCCACTGAATGGGCGGTCTGACAGGAGGACTAGATTGGCTCAGAGATATGGCCATAAACTGGGAATCAATCAGTCCTATGAGTGGGCTTGCTGGTTCCAAAGTCACTGGACTTTGAGCAAAATGCCCTCCTTTTTGGCCTCTAGATTCTTTGAAAAAGACTCAGGCCTGCAGGAACTCAGGAGCCTGGAGCCTAGCATGGTGCCCTCAGGAGAGAGAAGACAAGATGCCACCGGAGTCTGCACCCATCTCAGCCCAGGTACCTGGGAAGTGTCTGTTCTGTCTCTTGAAGGACAAACCCACCACCACAGCAGCGGGACTTCCCAGACCTCAAAGCCACACTTGACTTCTGTGAGGCCGAGCCAACAGCTAATTTTCTAGTAACCACAGTGCACTCTGCTCATCCACAGGCAGAAGCCAAAAGTGAAGACTTCTGCTGCCCTGGGGCATCCACCATATGTGCCCCAGGCACAGGCCTAACAGGACAGCCAAGGGAACCTGAGGCCCCCCTGCTGCCCTGGGGCATCCACCATACGTGCCCCAGGCACAGGCCTAACAGGACAACCAAGGGAAGCCACCAATTGGCTTGCTGCCTGAGGCCCCCGTACTGTCAAATGAAAACAGGAAGCTGAGGCTCCTAGCTTGCCTGAGGCTCAGGAGGGTGTCCCTGAGGCCGAGGCTGGACCAGAGGTGGTGGCCACCACAAGGCAGACTAATTTAGCCACCTGCGCCTGCCCTCTCCAGCCCTGTCACCTGACCTACTTGCCTTCCAGAGCTGGGGTCAAGAGCACATGTTCCCCCAAGGCTAGGAGCACTGACATGGGAATCTTCCTAAGGTCCCACCCCAGGATTCCTGGAAAGACCTTTTGGTATGTGGGGGTAAGGGTGGGCAAGGAAGTTACTAGAACCCCAGAAAGCACACCTGTGTCCAGCTGCTATGGGCAGGGGCCTCCACTTAAGAAGACAGGTCTGGGGCTGAAGAGATGGCTCAGAGGTTAAGAGCACTGACTGCTCTTGAAGAGGGACAGGGTTCAATTCCCAGCATCCACATGGCAGCTGAAAAACGTCTTTAACTCCAGTTCCAGGGGAATCTGACGCCCTCAAGACAGGGTCTCCCTGTAGCTCCAGCTGTCCTAGAACTCACTCTGTAGACCAGGCTGGCCTTGAACTCACAAAGATTCACCTGCCTCTGCCTCCCAAGTGCTAGGATTAAAGGCGTGCGCCACCACGCCCAGCTGCGACGCCCTCTTCTGACCTCCGCAGCATTTCACGCAACCTACATGCAGACAGTACACCCATACACATAAAAAAATAATAAATAAAAAAAGAAGACAGGGTCAGCATACACCACAAGCAAGCCAAGCGGTGGTGCCTCAGAAGGAAGGATGCCAACAGCCTCCACCCCAGCCACCTGCTGGCTGCCCTGCCCACATCCTGCTCAGGCCTCGCCAGCAGACTCCACCCAGACCATCGCAGGACCTGCAGGCAAGTCTGTGTGGAGGCTGCTGGGTCCCTCAAAGTGGTCACATTGGGTGCTGGAAAGATGGCTCAGTGTTTAAGAGCACTGACTGCTCTTGCAGAGGACCCAGCTTTGAATCCCAGCACCCACATGGCGGCTAACAACCTTTCAAAACTCCAGTTCCAGGAGATTTGTCTCCCTTTTCTGACCTCCACAGGCACTGCAAGACATGGGTACACTCACATGCATGCAGGCAATACACTCATACAAAAAAAATAAAAATAATAAAAATTTAAAAAATGGTCACAGTGAAGGCAGGAACAAGGTCACCCTGGATGGAGTTTCCAGGCAATGCCACGTACACAGCAGGACAGCCGCCACAGCCAGGGCCTTAGGTTTACCATTTGGTCAGGCCCCTACCACTTAGTGTGGGCCAGAAGCCTCAGTCTTCCCACCTGCCAAATGGCAAAGATAGCAACCTCAGAGGAAGCTGAAAGGACATCCCAGTAAGTCCTATTGTCCTGAGGCACCTGGACATATTTCAAGGACAACTGGGGCAGGATTGGGGGCTCAAAGCTCTTCTCATTCCTGAGTTTTGGATAATAATGATGATAACAGGAGATAATGCCAGGCACTTTTCTGAGTTTACTCAATAATTCCCATAATCTTATTAAGCTGTTATGTCTGAGGCTGAGGGGTGCACAATCTCATCCAAGGTCACTCAAGTTAGTGGGCTGGTGAGAGACATCCCCCTCACACCCCAAGGCTCTGTTCCTGACATCCTTCAGGATGCAAATAATTGTTCATTGCCAAGCAAGTCAGCCATCATTCCTCCACACTGCTGAGCCTAAGCTATGAGGTAGGTAGGACCAAGCCCTGAACCAGCCTAGTAATGCTCCACTCAAGTCAATAGGCCCCTTGTTTGGGAAGGGCCCTTGGAGGGTTTGGCTCGTGACTCCTGAGGTACTCGTCTTTGAGCTGTGCCTAAAAGCACTGGCCTCTAACCCCTGCTTCTGGGGAAGGAGGAGCAGTGCAAATTCAAGACTAGCCTGAGCAACTTAGTGAGACCTTGTCTTAAAAGATAATGAGCCGGGCATGGTGGCGCACACCTTTAATCCTAGCACTTGGGAGTCAGAGGCAGGCGGATCTTTGTGAGTTCAAGGCCAGCCTGGTCTACAGAGTGAGTTCCAGGACAGCTGGGACTACAGGGAGACCCTGCTTCAAAAAGACCAAAAGAAAAAAAAAAAAAAAAAGATACAAAGATACTTTGTAGATATCTTTGTAGATACTTTGTAGATCTTGGTAGAGCCACTGCCACCGAGCCTGACTACCTGAGTTCCAGCACATGGTGGAAAGAGAGGCCTGACTCCCACAAGCTGTCTTCCAGCTCAATGATGTGTACTCAAACATGCAGGTACACATACACATACACATACACATACACATACACACACACACACACACACACACACACAGAGCGAATAAAAATGTAATTAGCTCAGTATGGTGGCTCACACCTTTAATCTCAGTACTCAGGAGGCAGAGGCAAGTGGATCTCTGTGAGGTCAAGGCCAGTCTACATAGCCAGCTCCAGGCCTGCCAGGATTACACAGTGAGATCCTGTCTCAAAAAAAGTAACTAAAAAAAAATATTTAATAGGGTGAAAAGATGGCTCAGTGGCTAAGAGCACTGGCTGCTCTTGCAGAGGACTTGGGTTCAGTTCCCAGCACCCACAAGGTAGCTAACAACCACCCATTAACTCCAGTTCTGAGGATCCATTGCATGTGATACACTTAGATACATGCAGGCAAAACACTCAAACACATAAAATAAAAGTAAATAAAAAGATTTCTTCAAAAATTTATTTAAAGAGACTGGAGAGATGGCTCAATGGTGAATAGCACTGGCTGCTCTTGCAGAGGACTTGGGTTCAGTTCCCAGCACCCACATGGCAGCTAACAACCATCAGTAACTCCAGTTCCCATAAAAATAATAAATAAGGGGCTGGAGAGATAGCCTAGCGGTTAAGAGCACCGACGCTCTTGCAGAGGACCCGGGTTCGATCCCCAGCACCCACATGGCGGCTAAGAACCGTCTGTAACTCCAATTCCAGGAGAACTCCAGTTCCAGGGGAATCTGAGACCCTCTTCTGACCTCCGCAGCATTGCACGACACGGGTGCACAGACCTGCATGCAAACAATACATTCATACACATACAAAAATAAATAATAAAAAAAATTTTTTTTTAAATAATAAATAAAGGGGCTGGAGAGATGGCTCAGCAGTTAAGAGCACTGACTGCTCTTGCAGAGGACCCAGGTTCGATTCCCAACACCCACATGGTGGCTGAGACCATCTTTAACTCCAGTTCCAGAGGAATCCGACGCCCTCTTCTGACCTCCACAGCATTGCATGACACAGGTGCACCTACCTACATGCAGACAGTACATTCATACACATAAAATAATAAATTCAATGCCGGGCGTGATGGCTCACGCCTTTAATCCTAGCACTTGGGAGGCAGAGGCAGGCGGATCTTTGCGAGTTCGAGGCCAGCCTGGTCTACAGAGTGAGTTCCAGGACAGCTGGGGCTACAGGGAGACCCTGTCTTGAAAAGAACCAAAATAATAATAATAATAATAATAATAATAAATTCAAATAAATATTTAAAAAAATAAAAATTTCTTAAGAAAAGTAAAAAGAGGTCTTGGGCTGGGACCAGTGGTAGAAGACTTGCCAAGCATACCCAAAGCCCTGGGTTTGATCCCCAATACAAAACAGCCCCCCCCAAGAAAAAACCCAGTCACAATTCAGCATTCATGAATGGAAACTTCTGAATTGTAAGTCTCTGTTACAACATCCTTTGAAGGAATGGCCTATGATCCAACCTTTGGGGCTTCCAACCTACGATTCAATACCCGAGTGTGACAAGGGAGGCCTTCGCTTACAAGATCACCCAGCCAAGAAGCACAGCGGTCTCATACCCCATCAGACCCAGACGTCTCCTGGCTCTGGCTTCAGGAGTGGCTACAGTTGGGGGTTAGGCAGATGGCCAAGAGCATGTGTAGTCTGATAATATATTATGGTCAATTCTACATGAGCTGCTATTATAGCTCAGGTGGACAGTTCTGTTCCTCCCTAGGGCCAAAGCTATGACTTATACCTGGACAAGCCTAGGAGGGACAGGGTTAAGCCAAGCCTGCCCTCAGGAACCTCTCGACCAGATAAGCAATCTGACAAGTCCAGTCCAGAGTAATCTAAGCTGGAGGGCAGAAGCACCTTAGACTTCAGAGACCCTCCCCAGGGGCAAGATGGTGATGCTGGAGTCAAGCGCCTCGCTTGGAAGTCTTCAGCTCCAGGGGCTGAAGAGATGGCCTAGCGGTTAAGAGCGCCGACCGCTCTTGCAGAGGACCCGGGTTCGATCCCCAGCACCCACATGGCGGCTGAGAACCGTCTGAAACTCCAATTCCAGGAGAACTCCAGCTCCAGGGGAATCCGAGACCCTCTTCTGACCTCCGCGGCGTTGCACGACACGGGTGCACAGACTTGCATGCAGACAGTACATTCGTACACATACAGAAATAAATAAAATTAATAAAAAAAAAATTAAAAAAAAAAAAAAAAAAGGAAGTCTTCAGCTCCTACGGCTACCCCAAGTAGATGGTGCCCATTGCAAAGTCAGGAAACTCTGGCCCACAAGAATGTTCTCGGTGGGGCCTGGCTAGTGTGGAAAAGTCCAAGACCAGAACCCAGACATTCCAAGCCCTACATTTTTGGGGACCAGATCTACACCAGACCTCTGTCTCCCAAGGTATACCCCAAGCCTGGCCCCCTCTCTATAATCTTTTGCCGCTCCACCCCCAAACACTGGTCAGGAGCCTTCCCATTGGTTAAACAGAAGTAGGAAGGAACCTGACATCCCCTATCCACAGACCAGAGATTCCACTGATGCGGGTGCTCGCAGCCAGGATGTTCTGGTTCTAGCAGCAAGCAGAAGCTTTGGGGGCTCCTCTCTCCGCTCCTCCCAGCCTCAGAACTTCTTCAGTGAATGGAGGGACAGTCCACTCCCAGTGAGTGCCCACTAGGTGCCAGGCCCAGTGCTGGGCACACAGAATGTGGAGGTGTCTGAAGCCAAAGGTGTTGCCTTTGAGAAGTACCCAGCCTGTCCACTCACCCCCAGTGTGGCCAGGCACTGAAGAACCCTTGAGGCTTCCTGCAGACCTCACGCCCACTCCAGCCCCTGATGCCTTAGGAGTAGTGTGGCACTGGGGTGGGCTTTCTGTTTGCTGGACGTAGGCCCTGGCCCTGTATTCACTATCAGTTCTGGAACACCTGCTGTATGTTCTGTTTGGTTTTCAGTAGAGGGCCAAAGAAATAACTCCCTAACAAGTTTGGGGGCTCGGAGCAGCACCCACATCACTGCCTTACAAGAAGGAAGGGACTAGGGACATTTGCCAGGAGGAATAAGAAGCTCAGAGCGTTACAGATGGAGAAAACTGTCCAAGCTGAGGGCCCTCAAGAAGTGGGGTACAGGAAGAGGAACTGAGTATGAAGAGCACGGAGTGTGGGGGGTTCCTTGTCTACCCTGTGGTTGGGCATGGCCAGGGCAGCTTTCCCATCTGCCCACTATATACACTGAGTGCAGAGTCTCAGGGGCTGGCCTGAGCCAAAGCTCCCAGCCAGTGGTCCAGCAGGCATGAGGGATGGCCTAGCTCCCGATGGCCAGGGGATGATCTGCAGCAAGGGATCTGCAGGCAGTGGTGACCGGTGCGCACAGGTCCAGAAGGCCTCCTCGAGCCTGTCCCTTCTAGGCACCTAGACCTCTTTCCCCTTTAAGCCGGGAGCAAAGGTTGTTTATACCGGGCGGCGGCGGGAGGGCAGGGGCGGGCACGAGTGGCTCACCTGCTTCCCGCCACCACGGCAGGGCGGGGTGCGCGGAGGCGGGGCGGGCATTGCACCTGGGGACCGCGCGGGGACGGGCGGGCGGACGGTCGCCCGAGGACCTGCCGGGGGTCGGCGGAGGCCCGGAAGCCGCGGCAGAGCCAGACTCCAAACTTGGCGAGAGGAGAGACCTGGGGACCGGGGCGGAGTCGTGCGCGGGGAGGAGCGCGGCCCGGGAAGCCGGAGCGCCGCCCACCCATCCGGGGCGCAGCGGCGCGGGGCAGCAGGCTGGGCCGGGGTCCGCCGGCCTTGACCCCCACGGTGACCCCGCCGCCCCCAGCCCGGCCCCAGGATGATGAAGAGGCAGCTGCACCGCATGCGGCAGCTGGCCCAGACGGGCAGCTTGGGACGGTGAGTGGCACCCCTTCAGCCCTGCGGTGGCCCCGCGGGACCCGCGCGGGTGCAGTAGGGCGAGGACCCGGAGGAGAGGTGGGGCACAGCTGGCAGCAGCTCCCGGTGCCCCGGAGCCTGGACCTCCTCTCCCGGCCACCCTGGGCGCCAGGCACCGCTGGCCTAAGCGGGGAAGGGACGGCTGCGGAGGGCAGAGAGATGCGTCCAGAGCCAGCACGCTGCTTCTCCAAGCCGCCGAGGGCACAGCCCTCCCTGGCCTCACTGGTCCCCTCTGGACAGTGGGAACAGTTAACCCACCACCCTGACTTCTGGGTGGGGGAGGAGCAGGCTCGAGCAGGGCCCCAGACTTTGGGGGAGGGGACTGACTATGCTCTGGCCTGGGGAGGAGGGGCCTGCTCTGCCGGGGTGCCTGTCCCTTCCCCCAGCCGAGGGGCCTCCGGACTTTTGGTCCCGCTTCTGCTTTTCCCAGGCTCAGGTAGAAACACCCCTAGGTCTCCTCATTCAGCCCCCAGCGCCCGAGCGGAAGTTTGGGCAGCTTCTCCGGCCTGTCTTTCTGCTGTCTCCCCCAGCTTAAGAGTTCCTCATTCTTTGGGCCCGGGGGAGGGGACACTGTATCCCAAAACCTGTTCTGGCCTTCCACCGACAAAGACACTTATGTGCACCTAGGCAGCCAGGCCACCCTGCTCTGGGCCTCAGTGTCCCCGTGTCTCCCTGGACAAAGTCTCAGAACCTGCCCAGGGCTACCGCCCAGAGTCAATGTGTCTGAGAGCCCAGAAGTCCGGCACCCACACTTCCCTTTCTGAGGAAAACCCTGAGCCTCTTCTTTCCCGGAGAGGCAAATAATTTGGGGGATGGGGAAAAGAGAAGCTTTGCTTCTAGGTCCCCAAGCTAGGCCCCGGGTGGCTCCCTCATGTCCCTTTGATGACACGGGTCACCCTCTCCTGGACTTATCCCTGGGTGGAGGAGGAAGCTGTCCTGTATCTTCCAACCACCCGTGGAATGTGCTCTGACTGGGATGAAGGAGACAGGCCACCCAGGGTGGGAGAGGCCCTAGAAGCAACTGGGGCCCAGGTGCCATGCATGGGGACAGAGGGAGGCAGGGGACTTGCTAACCCAGGATGGCTCAGCAGAAGCCCCCCCCCCCTTCTCCCACAGCACCCCAGAGACTGCTGAGCTCTTGGGTGAGGACCTGCTTCAGGTACGTGCCTGGGCTGGCAGAGCGGGGAGGCAGGCCTGTGCAGGCTGTGAGCACAGAGGCTGGCAGATGGGGACACTGGCTGGGACCCCTCCCCTTGAGTCATTCTCAACACTGTTAGCCACAGCCCCCTGGGGGGAAGAAACAGGTAGTTCTTGCCCCAGAGAGATGCAATGGGTCAGTTGAGAGGGACCAATCACGCCCCCATTCAGTCTCCACACGTCCCTTCCGTATCCCTCCTAGGTGGAGCAGAGGTTGGAACCTGCGAAGCGGGCAGCCCATAATGTCCACAAGCGGCTACAGGCCTGTCTGCAGGGCCAGAGTGGGGCAGACATGGAGAAGAGAGTGGTGAGCAGGGGTCCCCAGGAGGAGGGGCCTGGGTGGTGAGGGATGGAGTGGGATTGGGGCCTGGCAGCATCCGAAATTTGCATCCAATCAGCATACCCACTAGGCACTTCAGGTGGGTGGAGCGCTGTTTGAGCTGGATGGAGTGATGCTCACTGTTATTCAACAGGAGGCGTTTATTGACAGACTCCTGCCAGTCAGTCTGTTGCTAAGATGGCTAACCCATTGTCTCCCCAAATGCTGTTGAGTGCTGGGGGCAGGCCTCACAGACAGCACTTGTGTAGAATAGGAAGAACCAAGCCCCAAATTTATTTACCCAAGGTCACACAGCTAACAAGTGACAGAGTGAGATTTGACTGGTGGTCTCTTTGATCCTAAATGCAGTGGTTCCCATAACTCTGGTTGGGGGTGTGGTCAGAGTCTGGGAGTCGGGCAACCTGGAACCATGGAGAGCTTGAGCTCATGGTTACCAGATCAGCCACTGTGCCTTGAGGCATGGATGGAAGGATCGCCCAGGCTAGCTCTTCTTTTCTCCCTCCTGTGGTGAGCGAGCCAGCTCCCTCTGCCTGGTTCCTAGTCCTCCATGGTTCTTATCCTTCCTGCCTGCCCAATCAAGTGACTTCTGAGGAGGGAGGGACCCTTGGTGGGTAGGAGGTGTCCCACATCTTATCAACATCCAGTTTCCACTCTCACCTGCTGAATTCGCTCCTCCCCCTGTCGGAGGGGGTGTGGGGATGGGAAGGTTGAAGGTGGAATGGGGGGGGCAGCTGATGGCTAGGGCCTCCAGGCTCAGGTGTACTAGTGAAACCCCTGTCAGTGGATCACTCACTCCACCCTCCCTGCAGAAAAAGCTCCCTCTCATGGCTCTGTCCACCACGATGGCCGAGAGCTTTAAGGAACTGGACCCAGATTCCAGCATGGGGTAAGCGTTTGAACCAGGGCTGGGCCCTCACCTGAGAATGCCAGAAAGCAGTAGAGGTTGGCATAGGGGGTCCTGGTCAGCTGGGATGTCCAGGTCAGGGATGGGGGCAAGGCCTGAGGAAGCAGGAAATGATGGAGAGGGAAGGGCCCAGCAGGTCTTTCCAGATGGAGGGAAGGGGCCATAGGGAACCTCGCCCACTGGGTGCTGTGCCCACAGGAAGGCCTTGGAGATGACGTGCGCCATCCAGAATCAGCTGGCCCGCATCCTAGCCGAGTTCGAGATGACCCTGGAGAGGGATGTCCTGCAGCCCCTCAGCAGGCTGAGCGAGGTGACTCTGCCCCCAGCCCCCAGCCTCCCCGGCCTGCCGTACCCCTAGACAGGTCCTTGAACCCTCCCTATGCCTGTCCTCAGGAAGAGTTACCTGCCATTCTTAAGCACAAGAAGAGTCTTCAGAAGCTGGCGTCTGACTGGAACACCCTCAAGAGCAGGTAGACACCCAAGTCTGGGTCTGGCCTCATTAGGACACTGCAAGGCTTAGTGGGTACTTGCATCCAGCTGTTCCTTGGAACAGATGTGGCAAGAGTGCCTTTGAAGATGTTCGCATGCTCCCTGGTGCCTCAAACCTAAGCTTCCAAGATCCTTGGGTGGCTCTAGGGCCCCCATCCTGCAGTCAGGAGCCAGATGGCTATGGTCATGTGACCAGGAACCCCACCAGAGGGCGCCCCAGAGCCCTTCTGGCTAGTCTGGGCACAGGCCCAATGGATTTGCATCTTTGCATCTGTTAAATCCTACAATTCTGTGTGGTTACTTGTATGGAGAGAACATGGAGGGAACGCTAGGCTCTGGTCATGCTATGGGGCCAGTAACCACCCACCTTGGGATCATCCCCAGGCTCAATCAGGCCACCAAGAACTCGGGGAGCAGTCAAGGCCTGGGCAGTGGTCCGAGTAGTTACAGCCACAGCACTGCAGCTAACAAGGTAGAGACGCTGAAGGAAGAAGAGGAGGAGCTAAAGAAGAAGGTAGAGCAGTGCAAGGTGAGGTCCCTGAATGTGTGGGGGTGGTAGGTGTGGGGACTGTGTCCATTTTACACAGGAGAAAACCGAAGCTCAAAGAAGGGACATGACTGGCCAAAGCAGCACTAAGCTTTAAGTCCAGGCGGTTAGGGGCTAGAATTTATGTACTTGAGCATTACCCAGAACATCTGTATAACATCTAGGAAGGAGAGACATGGTCTGTTCCCTGGACTCTCAGTGTTTGCTAAGTGAATAAATGATGTTTTCTCAGTAAGTGAATGAATAAAGCGGTGCTCTCTTGGGGCTGGAGAGATGGCCTAGCAGTTACGAGTGCTGACTGCTCTTGCAGAGGACCCGGTTCAATCCCCAGCACCCACATGGCGACTGAGAACCGTCTTTAACTCCAGTTCCAGGGGAATCTGAGACCCTCTTCTGACCTCCGAGGCATTGCACAACACGGGTGCACAAACCTACATGCAGACAGTACATTCATACAGATACAAGAATAACTAAAAAAAAAATTAAAATAATTAAAATAAATTGGTGCTCCCTGATTGAATGAATGAGTGGTATTTGCAGAGCGAGTCAGTGAATGATGGCTGAATAGCTGAGTGGTGTTTGCTTAGTAAATGCATGAATGGTGGTTATGGAGTGAGCCAAGGAAGCAAGGATGACTAGAACTAAAGTGCTAAGGATGTTAGGATTCCGACGTGAAGACCTCAAAGCTGAAAAGCCTCAAAAGTTTGAAGGGGTTCTCTGGGATGGCACCCTAGGTACAGACTGGGAGAAAGCTGGCTGGGATCCTCCCTGTATAGCTTCTTAGCTCTTCCCCTCCAAGCCTCAACTTCCCCTCCAGACCCTGGGCCTCACCTATGCTTCCCCCTCTGTCCCCCAGGATGAATACCTGGCTGACCTGTACCACTTTGCCACCAAGGAGGATTCGTATGCCAACTACTTCATTCATGTGAGTCCATGACCCAGCCCTAGCCCTCTGGAAATTGGGGTAGAGGCCACAGGGACGGGCTTCTGGGATCCCTGGACATGGTTGGATGTCTGCTCTGAGACCCTGAGGAGATCTCCCTCAAGGATGCCTTTTGTCCCTACAGATCCTGGAGATTCAGGCTGATTACCATCGCAGATCACTGAGCTCACTGGACACAGCCCTGGCTGAGCTGAGGGACAACAGCCAAGCAGGTGGGGACATGGATAACCAGCCTCACGTCTCTGACCCCACCCTGCTTAGGGCTCTGTAGGAAGCTTGCCTCTCATCCAGAAAGGCAGTAGGGAGCCATGATGCATTCGAGGCAGGGGAGGGCTGGAGTAGGTTTGTGTGGAGAGTGGATATGGTTAGAAATACAACCAGGACTCCTTCTACGAGGCTGGACCTCAACTAGCCTGGGCAGTGGAAGTGGGCAGATTCAAGATACACTGGATGGTTATAAGCATACAGCTGAAGCCGGGTGGAGGGCAGATTCCTGGGGATGCCCTGTCTGCCCCCACCCTACTGCAACACCACTGTGTCTCATCCCCACAGACCCCTCCCCCTTGATGACAGCCGCCCCCTTCTCCAGAATGTATGGCGTATCGCTGGGAGCCCACCTACAGGAGCTGGGTCGGGACATTGCCCTGCCCATCGAGGCCTGCGTCCTGATGCTGCTCTCTGAAGGAATGCAGGAGGAGGTGCAACTGGGCCCACTGGGGAGGGCGTGGCAGCCCCTGTGATGCTCTGCCCTGGTCCCTGTAGTTCCCCGTCCCAGCAGGAAGCCATGACCTCCTTTACCAAGCTGACTCTGCCGACCATAAAGTGGCACCAGCAGTCCTGGCACTGTGCCACAGGCACTCCCCAGCCTTTGCTCCACTTACGGGTCCCAGTGGCCCTGGGGGAAAGTCCTCATTGTCTCTGTTTGGCGAGGGAGAAACAGAGGCCAAGAAGTAAATTTACCCAGAGTCACATGAGGAGGTGACACTGCAACCAGGGTCCACAGTACATTCCCTGTCACAGGCTAGCCCTTTCCTAAGGATAGACCCTTAGGTTAAAAAAAAAAAAAAGAAAAATGCAAAGATAAATTGCCCAAAGAGGGTCACATTGCAGGCTTAGCTCCTTCCCTTCCACCCCAATGAGATTCCCTTCCCCACAGTTCCCACCAGCTTCCTACAATTCCCACCCTTTGCTCTAAATTCTAGACCTTGAGACTTGAGAGGGTCCATAGAAACCATGATGTCCACTCTGCCCACCACACTATGGGGGTTCTGAGGACCAGCAGCCTGCTCCTGCCCTGCCCATCCCACCATGACCCCCAACCTCTTCCTTCTTGTACCCCAGGGCCTCTTCCGTCTGGCTGCTGGGGCCTCAGTGCTGAAGCGGCTCAAGCAGACAATGGCCTCGGACCCCCATAGCCTGGAGGAGTTCTGCTCTGACCCCCATGCAGTGGCAGGTACCTGAACCAGAACGTTCTGAGAAGGAGCTGGGGTTGGGCCATAGCTGCCAGTGGTAATCCTGTGAGAGTTTGGCATTAAGGCCTGATCTCAGATCCCACCAAAAAGACACCCGAGGGGGGTTGGGTACTCATGCAGGTCTGTGATGAACCCCCTGTAACGCACATGCATTTTCCTCGGGAAAGCTTGCCAGCTATCCTGTCAAATGGGCCTGTGACCCCAAAAAAACTATCAGACCTGGACATGTTAGTGTCCAGGTTAGGCTCGAAGTTCTTTTTGTATGGAGAGAACCAGGTCCCTGGACACAGGATGGAGAGCTGGGAGGCGGCCTTTGACACTCCACTGGCCCTATTTCAGGGGCCCTCAAGTCCTATCTCCGGGAGCTGCCTGAGCCCCTGATGACCTCTGACCTCTATGATGACTGGATGAGAGCAGCCAGGTGAGGAGGTGGAAATGAGGAGAATGGCAGGAAGAGGCTCCAAAGGTACGTTGCAGCCTTGGGCTGGCTCACTGGCGGCTCTCTTCTCAGCCTGAAGGAACCCGCAGCCCGGCTGGAGGCCCTCCAGGATGTGTGCAGCCGCCTGCCCCAGGAGAACCTCAGCAACCTCAGGTGAACCCCAGCCCACCTCTCTCATTGCCCCCAGAGCCAGAGCTCTGGGTTCGAATCTGGCCCTGCTAATGTATCTGAAGGACTATTTCCCAAACTCAGTTGTAATGTCCTGAGGCTGTCTTTTTTTTGGTCTTTTTGAGACAGGATCTCCCTTTTAGTCCCAGCTGTCCTGGAGCTCCCTCTGTAGACCAGGCTGGCCTTGAACTCACAGAGATCCGCCTGCCTCTGCCTCCCAAGTGCTAGGATTAAAGGTGTGCACCACCACACTTGGCTTTTTTTTTTTTTTTGAGACAGGGTCTCCCTGGAACTCACCCTATAGACCTGGTTGGCCTTGAACTCACAAAGATCTGCCTGTCTCTGCCCCCCAAGTGCTAGGATTAAAGGTGTGCACCACCACACTTGGCTTTTTTTTTTTTTTTGAGACAGGGTCTCCCTGGAACTCACCCTATAGACCTGGTTGGCCTTGAACTCACAGAGTTCCACCTGCCTCTACCTCCTGAGTGCTGGGATTAAAGGCATGTGCCACCACACCTGGCATAAAGATGGTTCTTAGCCACCATGTTGGTGCTGGGAATCAAACCCAGGTCCTCTGCAAGAGCAGTCCGTGCTCTTAACCACTGAGCCATCTCTCCAGCCTCCTGAGGCTGTCTTTTTATACTAGATATTGAAATAAACAAATCCCAGCCAGGTATGGTGGCTCATGACTATAATCCCACCACTTGAGAAGCTGAAGTGGGAGGGTGAGCCTGGGCTACAGAATGAGACTTTGCCTTAAAAAATTTAAATAATCGCTGGGCGTGGTGGCACACGCCTTTAATCCTAGCACTTGGGAGGCAGAGGCAGGCGGATCTTTGTGAGTTCAAGGCCAGCCTGGTCTACAGAGTGAGTTCTAGGACAGCTGGGGCTACAGGGAGACTCTGTCTCAAAAAGACCAAAAAAAAAAAAAAAAAATTAAATAGATCGTGGTGGTGGACGTCTGTAATCCCAGCATCTGGGAGCCAGAGGCGGGTGGATGTCTGTGAGTTCAAGGCCAGACTGGTCTACATAGTGAGTTCCAGGCCAGCTGAGGCTAAAGGGAGAACCTGGCTAAATTTTTTTTAAATAAACTCAGGTTAGGGATGTAAGTAGCTCAGTTGGTACAGTGTTTGGCTAGCATATTCGAACCCATGGGTTTGAGCCCCACACTGCATAAACTGGATATGTTGGTATATGATTCTAGTCTGCAGGCTTAAGGATTATCACTTCAGAGTCATTCTTGGCTACACAGAATGTGAGGCCAGCCTGGGCTACGAGAGACCCTGTCTCAAAAAGCAAACAAAGCCTCTTGAACCTGTAAGGCCGTGCTGCCTGACTTCAGACCCTATCCCTGCCACTGCATGGCCCTCAGCTCAGCGGCAGTGGAAAATGCACTGGTGACAGTTCCAACCACATCTGACAGCCATGAAGTTTCTCAGCCTAGCTCTCTCCTTGCATACAGTTGATGCTCAAAAGGTAGATAGAGCATTTAGCTAGTAAAATACTTAAAAGCATGCTGTATGATATCTGTCCTTCTCTGGAAACCCTGGGATGGAAAGTTCTCAGGCCTCAAGAACATCAGTGGTTGTTATTACCCAAAATAGCTTGGCCCTGCCCAAGCCCAACTCCTACCCACCCAGGTACCTAATGAAGTTCCTGGCACGGCTGGCAGAGGAACAGGAGGTGAACAAGATGACCCCCAGCAACATCGCCATTGTCTTGGGACCCAACCTGCTGTGGCCTCCTGAGAAAGAAGGGTGAGGGTCTTGGGTAAAGAGGCTGCCCCCAACCAACCATCTGCTACTGATTTCCCCATCCTTGGAGTGGGTCGGGTCTGCCATGAGGGACGAGGTTAATGGTGGCGATGGAGCACTTGCCTAGTGACTTGGTGTGGGTGTGGAGAACTTTAAGAGATGATATAGGGGGCTGGAGAGATAGCCTAGCAGTTAGGAGCACCGACCGCTCTTACAGAGGACCCGGGTTCGATCCCCAGCACCCACATGGCGGCCGAGAACCGTCTGAAACTCCAATTCCAGGAGAACTCCAGTTCCAGGGGAATCCGAGACCCTCTTCTGACCTCCGCGGTATTGCACGACATGAGTGCACAAACCTGCATGCAGACAGTACATTCATACACATACAGAAATTAAAAAAAAAAAAAAAAAAGAGATGATTTAGGCTCCACTCTCGACCCTACAGACATGGGCCTTGGGGAGTCACTCTCTTCATTTCCATTACCTCATCTGTCAGTTGGGGAGAAATTATATAAACCCAGAGGGGATCTGCTTTGGGAATTACATAGGAAGTGTTTTACAAACTATAAGGTGCAGTGATAGGTGATAGTCCCCATTTCTGGGCCACAGACAGGTGACACAAACGTTTTGTCCCATATGCTGATTGCAGTTGCGTGGTGGGGGCAGTCAGTCGGGGAAAGAACCCAGGGTTAATTAGTGATGTCTGTTATGGGTAAAGGAAGGGGTGATGGAGCATATAAGCTTAACATTTGTCATCCACTGTGCCCAGCACAGGGCCACACAATTTTGGGGTCACTCAAACTTGTTTCCCTTTGGTGCCAGGGACCAGGCCCAGCTGGACGCAGCTTCTGTGTCCTCCATCCAGGTGGTGGGCGTCGTTGAAGCTCTAATACAGAATGCAGACACCCTCTTCCCTGGAGGTGACACTCCTTCCTTCATATCACCTACCATTGTCCCCTCCCAACCAGTTCAAGAGCTCCCAACCCAGTCTCAGCTCCTGCTCGTCCCACAAACTCTCCATTCAGCCTAGAGGAAGCTGCACCTTGCCCCGAGCCTTAGTGTCTCATCTGTGAAATGGGCACAGTCCTACCTGCCTGTGGGAATGGAGTTGCAGAGCGGTCCCCATTATTATTATTATTTCAGGGAACAGGAGCCTGGTCCTGGCCGGGGTGGGGAGGCTGGCAGAGGCTCTGGACTTGATACCTGCTCCTTCTGCCTCCAGATATCAACTTCGATGTGTCAGGCCTCTTCTCAGCCCTGGCCCCCCAGGATAAGGTCAGCAGCCAACAGGCCTCTGAGGAGCTGTCCCCTCCTGCTGCACATACGCCGGCCACCACCCCAGCTCCAGCTCCGGTTATAGCCCCCACCTCAGTGACTGTGAAGGAAAGGTGAGTCACACACACACACCTCAGCCTGAGGCCTATCTCTGAGGACTTAGGAAATGTAATTGGTAGCATTTTTGGTACCCAGGTTGGAGTGGGTAGGAAGAGACTGCCCTCAGCCTTGGCAATGTTCCTGTCTTCATTGTGTGGCTGTTTCTAGAGCATCTACTGTGATCCAGGTATTGTTCAGGCCCTGGAGACAAGGAGATGGAAGATGACTGTCGGAATTTATAAATACCTTCTAGTCTTCAATCCTTTTAAGTCTGCAAGGGCTTTATGGGACACACAGGTGTAGCTCGGTGACCCATAGACTGTGCCATACACCGCAGATTCCTTCAGATGAGCCAGACATGTGCTGCCCTGAGCACTTGCCTTCTCGGGGGCAGGGAGCATGGACTTGTCCATCACATGGTACCCTGTAATGTCAAGATGCGTGTGCTCTGCAGTATATGGGCAGAGTAGAGAGCTAGGGCAAGTATACAGGGAAGAAAGGCCAGACAGACCCGGAGGAAGCCCAGCTGCAGTGCGGACTCTTTGCACTGCTGCTGCTCACTTGCTTTCAAGCTAATGCCAGCAAAAAGTCCCCTAAAGATCACATGGAGGGCTGAGTGTGTAGCTCAGTTGGTGACATTCGCCTAGCACGCAGGAAGCCTGGCTTCCATCTTCAACACTGCACGAACCAGGCATGGTGGTGCTTGCTTTTAATCCCAGTGCTTGGGAGGTAAAGGCAGGAGGATCAGGAGTTCAGGGTCATCATCGCCTACCTGGAGAGTTCAGGGATAACCTGGGCTACATGAGATACCGTCTCAAAAAAGAAAGATGACCTGGAAGGCTGGTGTTGTGGGGGGAGGTCCTTGTTTCCCACCTCTCGTTCTGGCCCTGTGGACTGTCCCACAGATTACACAGCAGTCAGGGACTTAATGAACCCCCCTAGTACCAGAAGTATCTTCTCGAGGGACCCAGACTGCGGACAGGATTCTTGGCACAGCCAGACTCAGTGCTGAGCAAGTCCTGGGAAGACTCAAAAATGCCACCAACAGCGAGGAGTCCCCAGGATTCTAGCTGACTTCCAGGAGATGGCAAAGCCTGACCCTGCCCTTCTCCTTTCCTTGGCAGGACAGAGTCTGAATTGCTACCCAGGCCAGCCTCCCCCAAGATCGGCAGGAGTCCCCCAGAAACCACCACCCCAGCAGAGGACGTGACTCGGAGGAGTAAGTTGGCTGTGGGTGAAAAGAGAGAGTGTGGAGCATCCCAGCCTTCCCCATCTTTTGAGAATACCAGAGAGGCCAGCAATGGAGACTAGGCTTTGCTGCCTAGCACTCTGGACTCAGAACCCAGCTTGGTGGCCTTGGGCAGGGGATGTTGCCCACCTCAGCCTCAACCTCCTCTTCTGTGTAGTAGAACTTTAATTGATCTGACCTCTAAGGGCTGCTTGGAGAAGGTGCTGAGCCCACAGGGAGTGTGTGGGGTGTTAGCCCCTAGAAAACACTGGAGGAAAGCAGCCAGTGTGAATGTGGGAGTGACCAGGCCTTAGAAGTCCAGGCCTTACAGAGGACAGGACCAAGGCTATATTCAAAGGGCGGAGGAAGAGGGAGGAGGGGAGTCTCTTGGCTCAGAGTGGACAGATAAGAGGGCAAGAGTCCATGTGGGGACTGGTCCATGTGGAGACTTCCCTCAGCCCTGGAGACAGAGGAATTTATAGCTGGGTTTATGCTGTGGAGCTGGGGGACCACCTGGAAGAGCAGGCCACACAGGGACCTCCCTGGACAAGGGGTACTTCCTTTTTTTTTTTTTTTTTTTTTTTGTCTTTTCGAGACAGGGTCTCCCTGAAGCCCCAGCTGTCCTGGAACTCACTCTGTAAACCAGGCTGGGGGCCACTTCCTAAAAGCCCTTTCCTCCAGGCCATCCCCATCAGCTGTGGCCTAAGCTAGCCCCATCAGTTGTGGAAGGTTGGGTTCTCACCCATCTTACCAATGAGAAAACAGGCCCCAAGAAGCAAGTGAATCAGCCCAGACACCCCTCTCCATGGAGCCAAGGAGACCTCTGGGCTCTACCCAGGCCCTCAGTTGCCTTATGAGGTCAGAACTTGGCCAGGCGATTTGGGGCAGGGCAGTTCCATAGGGCTTCTGAGAGCTGGGCAAAATCCAGATGTCAGCAGAGACAACACCTGTTCCATACCTAGTCTGTGCTAGCCCGTGCTAACATGGAATGATCTTGCTGGGTTTATGTTCTGGGGAGGGAGACAAGCTGTGACCAGGTAAGAGAAAAATAGACAGGATAGTTTCGGAGGACAAGCCTACTAAAACGAGACAATGTGACAGAGTAACTGAGCTGGGGCCTGGGCAGGATCTACTGTAACCTGAGGGGTCAGGGACCTCTGAGGAGGTAAGGGGAAGAAACACTTAAATGATGGGGACACTGTACAAATCATCCCCTGAAGAAGGAAAATACAAAGGCCCTGGGGTAGAATGCAGTTTATGGATGGACCTAGGCATGTGGACCTCTGACTTGCTTCCCATTTGCTTCCTCCACAGCTAAGCGCCCGGCACCAGCCCGGCCCACCATGCCACCCCCTCAGCTCTCCAGCACGCGCCCCTCCCCTCCGGCTCCTCCCCTGTCCCCTGGCTCTGGCAGCCCTGGTACTACTCCCCAAGCTCTGCCCCGTCGAATGGTTGGCACCAGCCTCCGGGCCCCCGCTGTTCCTCCCCCATTGCCCCCTGGCCCTCCACAGCCTGCCCGGCGCCAAAGCCGGCGTTCACCAGGCTCCCTGAGCCCGGCCCTCCCTGGCCCAGCCACTTCAAGCATGCCTGCTCACATGGACCAGGGAGCAGCCTCGGAAGACAGAGGGGCCCCTGAGACTGCGGGTGAGTGTTCCACTCCCCCAGCTCAGCCACCCCAACCCCGGCCCAGGGGCCTTGCCTCAGAGACCGACTGAGCAGGCCCTCCTGCTTGCCTAGCCTGTGTCCCCTCCCTCCCCACCTTGGCCTCCCAGGACAGCCCTTGCAGTGCCTGGGTGCCGCTGGGCCGGCTCCCGTGGCCAGGAGGGCTCAGGACGGCCCCTACTTTCTGAACTTTTCCTCTTCCACTTTGAGCTTGGGAGCTCCCACTGGACCCCTCACTCTCTGGCAGGGTCTCAGGGAGGCACCAGAAGGAAGGACAGGCTTGCCTGTTCCTACAGAACTTTTATTTTTCTCTTGCCAATGTATTTTTGTAAGGCTGGTAAATAAATTATTTTGGACAAAACTGGAGCAACTGACCAAGCAATCATTTTATTCTCTGTCATGGAAATAAAGAAGCCCTCTTTCATAAAGGGGAAAGAATGACATGACATTCTCTGCTTCCTTCCTTCTGGTCTGAAGTTGTAAGGGCCGGTGTTCCGGACTGCGTGCTACTTCTCTGTATGTAATTTCCACGTAACATTCTTTCAGAGATGTAATGACGTCATCTCTTGCAGGTGAGGCAGCTAATGGGACCTTGGGCAAAACCCAAGCCTGAGATGATGAAACCGGTGCTACTCCCTCCCAAGCATGTTTTATCATCTGTGCCAGACTCTGGGCTAGCTCCCAGGTTCTAGGAATGGGCAAGCGGAGAATCGGCCAGGCCCTGACGCCCAATTTAGTAGGGTTGTTAGGGGTGGGGCACCCCAGGACCTATTGATATCGGGAGGGATGGGGCCTGGAGGAGGTGACAGAAAGGAAGGTATTCTGAACCTGGCCAGATGGAAAGGCTAAAGAACTTCGAGACCAAGGCAATGTGCAAAGGCCTGAAGCAAAAGGCCTAGGACAGAGAGACAGAAATGGTTGGGCCTCACAGCCATGGTTTCTCCCAGGTCTTTGGCTCTCTGATTGCTCCAGGAGTCAGAACAGCTTCAGAGCTTTCCCTAAGATTGGCAGATAAACTGAGAATTGTGACACCACAGGTCACAATTCATTCCTAATCCCCACACTTTAAACCACTGGGTCCTCAGTGGTCCTCCAGATAAGAAGGCCACATCCCCCAAATGGTGACCTGGGCAGCTGGGTCACTCTGTCACTATCCTGGTCAACTACCATGGTAGCAACCAAAAACATGGCCAGCACCCACCAAAAACATTGAACCAGATCTCTGGGTTCCTGATACGGATCTGTTTATTTAGAGCATATGTGTATGGATGCGGATGCCGCAGGGAGCATGTGGAGCTCAAAGGACAACTGGGGAGAGTCCTCTCCTTCTACCATGTGGGTTCCTGGGATTAGACTAATCTAGTTCATCAGCACATGCCTTTATCTGCTGAGCCGTTTCACTGGCTCAGTGTGTGTGTGTGTGTGTGTGTGTGTGTGTGTGTGTGTGTGTGTGATTTGTCAACACAGGGTTTCACTGTGCAGCCCTGGCTGGTCTGGAACTCACTATATAGACCAAACTGACCTTGAACTCACAGAGATCCACCTGCTTCTACCTCATCTCTGAATGCTGGGATTAGTGTACCACCATGCCAGAGGGGTTGTTCCGTTGTTTTTGGTTTTTGGTTTTTTGTTTTTGTTTTTTGTCTTTTTGAGACAGGGTCTCCATGTAGCCCCAGCTGGCCTGGAACTTGCTATGTAGATCAGGCTGGCCTGGAACTCAGAGATCCCCCTGCCTCTGCTTCTTGAGTGCTGGGATTAAAGGCGTTCACCAGCAGACCCAACAAATTTTTTTTTTTTTTTGGTCTTTTCAAGACAGGGTCTCCCTGTAGCCCCAGCTGTCCTAGAACTCACTCTGTAGACCAGACTGGCCTTGAACTCACAAAGATCTGCCTGCCTCTGCCTCCTGAGTGCTAGGATTAAAGGCGTGCACCACCACGCCCGGCTTACATTCTTATTTTTATATTTTTTATTTTTTTATTATATATATTTTTGTACAAGATTATCAAATATAGACCCATGTCCCCCACCCTATCCCCCTACCCCACCAGAGCTCATGTATTCTGCCAAACATGCTTTTCATCTCCTCAGTCTTTCTCAAAATTCTCCATGTGGAAGTTGACTGTTTTGAGCAGAAGTTCACTGTTTCAGTCAGTTCTTTGATGCAGTCCTTTCTGTTGTTGTTGTTGTTGTTGTTGTTTCCAATATGTATCACTCCCAACTACTTGGACAAAAGCTCAAGGGACCGTGCACAAGAAATACTTACAACTAGGTAATTGGCACTAGCATCCATAGATGAGGGATACCATTCGTTGTTTGTTTTTCTGGGACTGTGTTACTTCATTCAGCATGATGTCTTCTAGCTCCAGCCATTTTCCTGCAAAGCTCATGATGTCATCTTTCTTTACTGCTGCGTAGAACTCCATTGTGTAGATGTACCACATTTTCTCTATCCACTCGTCAATTGAGGGACATTGGGTTGGTTCCAGCTCCTTGCTATTGTGAAGAGAGCTGAAATAACATTCTTATTTTTAAAACACCTTTCTAAAGCCATCAAACTATATTTAAGCTCTATGCATCTCACTATATGTAAATTATGCATGGAAAAAAATTGTAAGTTCCACAGGAGACTCGATTACAGCCAGCGGGGCAGGAGGGACCACTGGTCGGGACCAAGGGCCCCAATCCCTGCAAGAGCACCATGCAGCCCTGGCCATCACATCCACACGTAGCTCAGGACTTTACTCGGAACTGGAGCATCCAAGGTTCACAGGGCAATGAATTGAACCGGACCAGAGATAATATCCCTCTGGACATCTGTTTTCCTCCTAGCAACCAGCTGGCTTAAGCTTCTAATTGGTTGGGGAGCGGTGGCCTTTCCCCGTCCTGCGACTGGCTCACCGGAGCGAGAGGGCAGGGCTTGAGGTCAGGCTGGCTCCTCATTGGTCCGATCGGCTCGGAGTTCCCGCCCCTTTTTCCGAGCTTCCTGGCCCGCGGACTTCCGACCCTCTCCAAGATGCTCATCCCGATTGGCTGAGGCGCGAAGTCGTAGCCCCGCCTCCGGCTTTTCCGGCGCGTCGATTGGTGGAACCGGCCGCGGACGCGCCGTGGCCGCAGAGGGAGAGCGGCGCGGGGCGAGTGAGTGGCCAGCCGGCTGCATGGCGCGCTGCGAGCGGTTGCGCGGCGCGGCCGTGCGCGAGGTGCTAGGCCAGGCGCAGGGGGTCCTGTTCGACTGCGACGGGGTCCTGTGGAACGGCGAGCGCGTTGTGCCGGGGGCCCCGGAGCTGCTGCAACGGCTGGCGCGGGCGGGCAAGGCCACCCTCTTCGTCAGCAACAACAGCCGGCGCGCGCGGCCCGAGCTGGCGCTGCGCTTCTCGCGCCTAGGCTTCACGGGGCTGCGGGCCGAGCAGCTCTTCAGCTCCGCGCTGTGCGCCGCCCGCCTGCTGCGCCAGCGCCTGCCCCGGACGCCCGACGCGCGGGGTACCGTGTTCGTGCTGGGCGGAGAGGGGCTGCGCGCCGAGCTGCGCGTCGCGGGGCTGCGCCTGGCCGAGGACTCCGGCGAAGACTCGCGCGTGCGCGCCGTGCTCGTGGGCTACGACGAGCTCTTCTCCTTCGCCAAGCTGAGCGAGGCGTGCGCGCATCTGCGCGACCCCGACTGCCTGCTCGTAGCCACCGATCGCGACCCTTGGCACCCACTCAGCGACGGCAGCCGGACTCCTGGTAAGCGTGGGGCTGGGGTAGGGAGGCGCGTGTGCGCCCAGAGTTTGCGTCTGGGAATGGCTGCAGCTGCCACCCCCACGAGGTCCCATTTGACAGATGAAACGCCTGAGGCCCCTTGTCGCGCGGAGAGTTGCAAGCAGAATTCAGATCACCCAACTTCCAGAACTGGCCTCCTCCTGGGCTTCAATCTTCTGGCCCTACCCACCTTGGGGGTGGTTTGGAGAAGCAGCCTGGAAGGATGGTCCCTGTGAGAGGGTTGGATCCGCATGCCCACAGGCAGGATGGCGGCGGGTGTATGGACAACGAGGGTAGTGGAGCTTGACCTCAGTCCCAGCTCTGGCCCACTTGGTCAAGCCCGTTGGCTTACATAACCTCTGAGCATCCCTGCCTGGATGCCGTCCTCCCAGAGCAGGTGACTGGAGGTGTCTGGTCTGTAGCAGCTGCATATGGGTAGTGTAAATTGTAGCCAGCCCTGTAGTGTGTAGGAAGGAAGCTGTGTGAGGTACCTTCATGCTGATTCCAGTTTCCTTTACAAATTCCTGCAGAAATGAGTATTGGCCCATTTTCCTCAGTTAAAGACAGTGAGGTTCACCGGCTTGGTGGCCCCCACCTTTAATCCCAGCACTCGGGAGGCAGAGCCAGGAGAATCTCTTGAGTTCGAGCCCAGCCTGGTCTACATAGTGAGTTCCAGGCCATTTGGTGCTAAAGGGAGACCCTGTCTCAAAAAGACCAAAAAAGGGGGAGGGGGATTTGAGATGAAAAGTGAGCTGCCAGGTGACACACAGTGAGCCATTGCTCGTGGAGTAGGGGAACCTGAACTCGACCCTTAGGATCCCCCTATCCACCCATCCTGGGGTACTTGTTACCCAGGTACTCAGCTCTGCAGGGAGGTGGGAGCAGGCTTGTCACTGGGGTAAGGCAGAGGCTACTCCTCTCAGCTGGCCCGTGGCCCAGACCATCCTTAGTATCAAATCCCAGTAATAGGGTGTGTTGAAGAAGTGAGTAGTCACAGGTTGGTGATGGGCAGTGAGGCAGGCCCGTGCAGAGAGAATGTTGGCAGCATGTTGTTGGGCATGCTAACAATAAGCCAGGAGACCAGCATGGGGTGGCACAGCAGGGAAGGAAGCTATTCTGGGCCTGCCCCCCTCCCCTGCCAGCTGACCACATCAGCCTTCTCCCTGTAAATCTTGGGGAGAGATCTCAGCTGTAGTTCCCCCTCTTCCCCCTTCCCCCATGCTATTCAGGTCACACACACACACACACACACACACACACACACACAGGCCTCAAAGCTCTGGTTGAGGTTATGGGGCAAGGGCTTCCCTAGGATCTAGGAAGGGTCCTTTGAGCTTGAGTGATGCCAGGCCTCATCAGGAATCCCCCACACACTGTCTCCATACCCACCTAGCTGTGGCCACCTAACCTGCTGGTCACTCCTACCGCCTGGAGGGGGAGACAGAGGTTTAACATACAGAGCTGCAGCCAGGCTTATGCACCAGCCAGTGATGCAGCTTTTGAACTGAGTGACAAAAAAAAAAAAAGAGCAAGCCTAGGGTGGAGATGTGCGGGTAGTCCATGTATGGGTGCAGCTCCAGCTCAGGGTGAGACCCTGACTCAAAAAAAACAAACAAGCAAGAATTAAGAAAGATCCCTGTTTTACATCAGATCTAAAGTAATGCAAATCTCTCACCCCAGTCCCTCTCCTTCTGCACAGCCTACAGAATTGCCTGTGGCTATTGCCACTGGTTGCTGCTTGAGCTGCTGAGGAGAAATGGCCACCACTGCAGGAACGCATCATTATACACAGCAGGCTTGGGTTAAGGGTTGTACCCACAGACTTCCCCTGCTGGAATGCGGTTCAGCCTAGGTATCATGTTGGCTGTGGGTCTGCTGCATCTGGCTGGACCTCAGTAACGCTTAAATGAATGACTACATGAGACCTGGGGTCCAGCAGTGACCAGTTCCTTTACTTACTTTCATGTGCATGAATGTTTTGCCCACATGTGTCTATGTGCACTGTATGTATGCCTGGTACCTTTGGAAGCCAGAAGAGGGTGCTGGCTGCCCTGCAACTGTAGTTACAATGGTTCTGAGCTGACACATAGGCTGGGAACCAACCCCAGGTTCTCCACAAAAACAGCAATTGCTCTTAACTGTTGAACCACGTCTCCAGCCCCTTGAGACAGGATCTCATAGCCCAGGGACTTTAACCTCTTGACCCTCCCTCTACCTCTCAAGTGCGAGACTCCAGGCATGCCACCTCCCCCCAGCCCTTTGAGACAAGGCCGGCCTTACATTGCCTAGACTGGCCTGGAACTCTTGATCCTCCTGCCTCCACCTCTCCAGGGCTAGGAATATAGGCCCAACTTGGGCCTGTTGTTGTTGTTGTTGTTGTTGTTGTTGTTGTTGTTGAGACAGGGTCTCCCTGTAGCCCCAGCTGTCCTGGAACTCACTATGTAGACTAGGCTGGCCTTGAATTCATGGAGATCTGCCTGCCTCTGCCTCCCGAGTGCTAAAGTTGTACACCACCTTACCCGGTGGGCCTGTTCTTAAGCTGAGAAAAACATTTTAGGGTGACTGTACTCTACCACCCTAGAAGAACCCTCAAACCAGGGATACAAATGGTTCTTTCTGCTGGGCGTGGTGGCACACGCCTTTAATCCCAGCACTCAGCAGGCAGATCTCTGAGTTCAAGGCCAGCCTGGTCTACAGAGCAAGCTCCAGGCCAGCTGGGACTAAAGGGAGACCCTGTCTCAAAAAACAAAAACAACAAAAAACCAAATGGTTCTTCGTACCCATAAACAGGTAAACACACTGGGTGTGACAGATGGTGGAGCCCAGGCCTAGCAGGTGCTAGATCCTGGTTCCATCCAGCACTGGGGAAGAAACAAGCAGTAGGCAAGGTCCAGGGCAGATGTCAAGGAACGTGTTGCTGCACTGGCCACCCTGGAGGTCTGGGTCTTCCCCTGCCCTGGTCTCGATTCCCTGGGGAAACTCATCTGAAGGCTGCAGGGCTGTGTCCTTGCCACCCCCACCTGCCCTCTTTCAGAGACTTTGGCTGATTAGTGGAATGTTGTTGGCTGTGAGAGCAGAGAGCAGAGGCCCTGAGTGTTTGGGGTCAGGCTGGAGCGCAATCACTGAGAAAAGTGTAATCATGGGGAGGATCTTGATTGATATCCCTGGCTGGTGTCTGGTGAGAACACTCCCTTGATGGCCCATCTGGAGCTTGGTGTTGAGTTGCCACTGTCACAGGTATAGATCAGTCATTGCAGAGTACAGATCAGAGTCAGCTTCACTCACCAGGAGGTGGTGAGTTTTCAGAACAAATTCATTAGTTATAAGTTGACTTTGGGGGAGGGAGAGAGAACAGGGTCTCACTGTGTAGCCCAGGCTGGCCTTCTACTTTCAAGTGCTAGGATTATAAGTCCAAGTCTTTTTGAGTATTCTCAGAAGCTGAACAAGTTACTTCCCGTCACCAGGCCTCAGCTTTCTCATCCTTGAAATGGGCTTTCACAAGCACCTCGCTCAGCTCTCGGCAGTTAGAATAAGCTGAGTAAGTGATGGTGCTCCTCCTTATCTGGCCTGCGGTGTTGGTGTAAATGCAGTGTTCTGGCACAAAGACAAGCCCGTGGGCAGAACAGAGGACTCCCTGTGCCAGCAGGGTGGTGCTGGCTGGGAGGCAGGACTGGCCTTTTCTAAACAGAACTCCTGTTGTCGGACTCCTGGGCTCCTCCCCGCTGTGCTTCTCTGAGTGACTGCGGCCCCAGCCTCTTCAAGCACATAGCTCTGTCTCCAGTTGGAAGTTTCTTCAGGGGATCATTTTCCCTGTGAAGACAACTGGGTCAGAGGTGTGGACATTTCTGTGCCCAGTGCATTCCAGGCAGATTGTGCCTGTCTTCCATGCCAGCAGCTTGGCTTTGTGTAGCAATACCACCAGGTGGGGCTGTTTTAAGTCCTCTTCCGTTTGCAAAGTACTTGTGTTGTGCTGCCCACAGCATCCCTTGGGCGAAGTGGTACTTAGATCCTCCTTTATTGCTAGTCCAAGGAAGGTCAGAGAGGCTGAAGGGCTGTAGGTCAGCCCTAGCTTCCACCCTCCTGCCAACCAACTATCCCCTCCCCACAGGCACTGGGAGCCTGGCCGCTGCAGTGGAGACAGCCTCGGGACGCCAGGCCCTGGTGGTGGGCAAGCCCAGCCCCTACATGTTCCAGTGCATCACAGAAGACTTCAGCGTGGACCCCGCACGCACACTCATGGTGGGTGACCGCCTGGAGACCGACATCCTCTTTGGCCATCGCTGCGGCATGACCACTGTGCTCACGCTCACGGGTGTCTCTGGCCTGGACGAGGCCCAGGCCTACCTGGCAGCTGGCCAACACGACCTCGTGCCCCACTACTATGTGGAGAGCATTGCGGACCTGATGGAGGGGCTGGAGGATTGAGCCACAGCCCCATTCCCTGTTCCCTGACCCCGGAAGCCACGGGTCAAGAGTCTCATTCAGCACCATGGGGTCCCTGATATCAGGTCTGGACCCCAGTGAAAGGAAGCTGGGAGCCAAGGTTTGTGGCCTCTCACCACGAACAGCAGTGCTAGGCACTCTGCTGTTAAGAAGCTGCCCCCCAGCTTGAAGGTTCGCCCTGACCCCTCCAGGTGACCAGGTTTCCCTCCCCTCTCTTCCTTTGAATCTGTATTGGCCCTGAAGCCAACTGAAGATTTCCTCCAGTCCTGAGTCCTAATCCCCTCCCCATCCCAGGGCCTGCATTCAGGTCCTTATTGACTTATCAGAAGTCTAGGGAACCACAGCCTAGACCTCCCTGAGAGACCAATGGAAGGCTTTAGTGGACCAAATACGAGCTTGAGAAATAACGGCCCTTGTATCCCGTAGGTCCTGTGCAGAACCATCAGGACTCCAAGTAATGACCCACTGGCCTCTTAGATCCTGAATAGAACAGTCCAGAAGTCTGAGAGACAGTGGCCTTTTGACAATCTGGGTCCAACTGGATCAGCCAAGGGTCTGGGTTTCAGGGTCCTTGGCCAGTGTGGTGAGGCACATGTATAATCACAGCCCTGGGGAGGCTGAGGATTGCTGTGGATTCTGTAGCTTGGGATGCAGAGTCTCAAAACCAAATAACTAAAGGGCCAAATGTACAGGTGCCCTCCTCGACAGCAGGACCCAGTGAGCCCCTAAGCAGCTCTGGGATGGTATGGAGAGGCCCCTACTCCCCTCATCCACTGTTGCTGGTTACCACAGTTTGGAAAGAGGCCCTCATGTCCCCTGTCCAGTCAGTTTGCTGTGCCAACCTCTCTCTGCCCACCCCCAGTTATTTATTTATTGTTTATTGTGTGCCAATAAAGGTGGGGGTGTGGTGTTACCTTCCCACCACCCCCACCCCTGTTGTAACCAATCCTTATACTTAATAAAGTGGGAGTGGGAATGTGTGTGTGTGCCCCAGTCTGTGGGGTGTGGAGCCTCACCTGAGCCTGTCTCCCTGAATCCCTCCCTTCAACCGTCCCTGCAAGAAATAACAAGTCCTATTTCCAGAGTGTTCTCTGCATAGAAATACTTTCACTGAGTTGCATTTTCAGTATTGTCAGTGTGTCAGTTTCAGTTTTTTTTATTTGTTTGTTTGTTTGTTTGTTTTTGTCTATTTGAGACAGGGTCTCCCTGTAGCCCCAGCTGTCCTGGAACTCTCTGTAGTCCAGGCTGGCCTTGAACTCACAAAGATCCACCTGCCTCTGCCTCCCAAGTGCTAGGATTAAAGGCGTGCACCACCACGCCCCGGCTTCAGTTCTTTGTCTTTTCGAGACAGGGTCTCCTTGTAGCCCCAGCTGGCGTGGAACTCACTCTGTAGACCAGGCTGGCCTTGAACTCACAAAGATCCACCTGCCTCTGCCTCCCAAGTGTAGCACATACCTTTAATCCCAGCACTTGGGAGGCAGAGGCAGGAGGATCTCTGAGTTCAAGGCCAGCCTGGTCTACATGGCGATAGTTAGTTCAAGGCCAGTTGGAACTGGAACTAAAGAGAGACCCTGTCTCAAAAAAAAAAAAAAAAAAATCCATCAGAGTTCCAGGACAGCTGGAACTACAGTGGATCATATTCCCAAAAAAGACTAAAAAAAAAAAAAAAAAAAAAAAATCCATCATTGAGGGTGGAGAGATGGCTCAGCAATTAAGAGCACTGGCTGCTCTTGCAGAGGACCTGGGTTTGATTCCCAGCACCCACATGGTGGCTACCAACCATCTGTAACTACAGTTCTAGGGGATCCGACACCCTCTTCTGACCTCTGAGGGCATCGCATGACACAGGTGTTCTTACATGCAGGCAATATACTCATACACATAAAGTAAAAATAATAAGCTGGGTGTGCTGGTGCATGCCTTTAATCTTAGCACTTGGGAGGCAGAGGCAGGCAGATCTCTGTGAGTTCAAGGCCAGCTGGGGCTACAGGGAGACAAGGATCCCTGGAGGTACACCAGCCAACCAGTGTCCTCTACTTACCAACTTTAAGGCCAGTGAATGGACATTGCTTGAGGAATGACCCCTGAGGTTGGCCTCTGGCCTCTTACGTGCTTGTGAGTCCACGCAAAGGTGTAGATAATGTAACCAGTGTTTGCATTACTCTTAGGGAACAGCAGATATGGGATGTTGTGGCCTGGAATGTAGCTCAGGTAGAGTGCTTGCCTTGTGCTTCTGAGGACACCAGCACCTGCATGGAAAATGAAATGTAGGCCTGAAGAGCTGCTTCAGTGGTTATGAGCACTGGCTGCTCTTACAGAAGACCCAGCACCTACCTGCATGGAAAATGAAATGTAGGCCTGAAGAGCTGCTTCAGTGGTTACGAGCACTGGCTGCTCTTACAGAAGACCCAGCACCTGCATGGCAGTTAACCTTGTAACTCCAGTTCCAGGGAATCCCCATGCCCTCTTCTGACTTCCCTGGGCAATGCATGACACAGGTGCACTTTATATACCTGCAGGCAAAACACTCATAAAATATGAATTTTTAAAAATGAAAAAAGAGGGGATGGAGAAATGGCTCAGCGGTTAAGAGCACCGATTGCTCTTGCAGAGGACCCAGATTCTATCCCCAGCACCCACATGGCAGCTAAGAACTGTCTTTAACTCCAGTTCCAGGGGAATCCAACACCCTTTTCTGACCTCCGCAGCATTGCACAACACAGGAGCAACAACCTACATGCAGACAGTACATTAATACACATAAAAAATAATAGGTCTGAAAAGAGATGGCCTAGCAGTTAAGAGCACCGACTGCTCTTGCAGAGGACCAGGGTTTGATCCCCAGCACCCACATAGCAGCTGAGAACCATCTTTAACTCCAGTTCCAGGGGAATCCAACACCTCTTCTGACCTCTGCGGCATTACACAACACGGGTGCACAAACCTACATGCAGACAGTACATTCATACACATAAAAATAATTTTTTTTTAATTTTATTTATTTCCATAGGTGTATGAATGTATTGTCTGCATGCAAGTCTGTGCACCGTGACGTGCAATGCCGCGGAGGTCAGAAGAGGGTGTCGGACTCCCCTGGAACTGGAGCTCTCCTGGAATTGGAGTTTCAGACGGCTCTCGGCCGCCATGTGGGTGCTGGGGATCGAACCCAGGTCCTCTGCAAGAGCGGTCGGCGCTCTTAACCGCTAGGCCATCTCTCCAGCCCATAAAAATAAAATTTAAAAAATTTTTAAAGAAATGAAAAAATGTGACAATGAGCCAAGGGTGCAGCAGGTCTGCGTTGGAGTTTGTTGTCTGCAGGAGGATGCAGGATGAGGTGGAGTTTATTGTCTGCGGGGGGATGCAGGATGAGGGGGTGTTTGATGTCTGCGGGGGGATGCAGGATGAGATGGAGTTTGTTGTCTGCGAGGGGATGTAGGATGAGGGGGAGTTTGATATCTGCAAGGGGGATGCAGGATGAGGGGGAGTTTGATGTCTGCGGAGGGATGCAGGATGAGGGGGAGTTTGATGTCTCAAGGGGGATGCAGGATGAGGGGGAGTTTGATGTCTGCAGGGGGATGCAGGATGAGGTGGAGTTTGTTGTCTGCGGGGGCATGCGGGATGAGGGGGAGTTTGATGGCTGCAGGAGGATGCACGATGAGGTCTCTTCCCTTGAGAAGTAACTGAGACACGCTTGGTGGACCCCAGCTCCCAGGGCTCCTGCAGAGTTGGATGGCTGACATAGGAGCAGCCACTTGGCCAGACGCTGGGAGGTGGAGGTGGAGGGACAGCTCAAGCCTTATGTTACTCAGGGTCCCTTCCTGCCCCCTCCTATCCATCTGCAAAATGAGGGTGGGTGGGAGGTCCTCCCCAGCTCACCTCTTGGGAAGAGGGAGGGCTGCTAGGTTGGAGGCACGGTGGAGTTTGACAGAAACAGTTTACCTATGGCTTGAAGCAGCTCGATCTAGCTGAGGTGCAAGGGGTCCCTCGCTTTCTAGGGACATCCTTCAGTTCTGCCTCTCCTTCACCGGATATCACACAGCTGATGCTCATTGGCCTGGCTTGGGTTGAGTTCCCATCTGGAAACCTGTTCCCCTCCCTGGCTCCCACAACCCCAGGCAGGGAAGTGCCTTGCTGCCCCGTTGCTGGCCAACTGCACCTTGATTCCTTCAGGGTAGCACATGAAGGTGTGTGAGTTGTGTGCAGGAGGCAGCCTAGTCTGAAGCAGAGAATCTTGATTGGTTTAAAGCTGGAGTCTGGAGCAAGGGGTGCAGCACAGCCGTAGAGGCTCTAAAAGACCTGAGTTCAAGTCCCAGGATGCCCTTGAGAATCAGCTGATGCTTTCTCTTTAACATTATTACATTTTCTTTTTTTTTTTTTGAAGGCTGACACCACCCTAACCCTAACCCTAGCCCTAAACCAACCCTCACCCTAACCCTAAATCTTCATCTAACTCTAACAAACATAATAACAATAAATCTAATGCTAGCCAGGCGTGGTGGCACATGCCTTTAATCCTGGCACTTGGGAGGCAGAGGCAGGCAGATTTCTGTGTTCAAGGCCAGCCTGGTGTACAGAGCAAGTTCTAGGCCTGCTGAGGCTAGAGGGAAACCTTGTCTCAAAAATACAAACACACACACACACACACACACACACACACACACAAAACACCCTAATGCTAATCTTAGGCCTAGCCCTTGCTCAAAGTTGGCTGTAGCCATAGCTCTAGCCTTAGCACTAACCCTAACCTTAATCCTAGCCCAGACCCTACCCCTAACGCTAGCTGTTGCCTAACTCTACCTAGCCCTACCTCTAGGACTAGTCCTAACACTATCTCTAACTTTAAACCCAAACCTAACAAAAAAAAACAACCCCTAATCCCTACTGTTAGTTTAATAATAACACTGACTCTAATTCTAACACTAAATATAATTCTAAACTAATCCATAATACTAATCTTAACACTAGGCCTTACCAGACCGCTACCCCAACCTACCTCCTGACTCTAAAACCTTTAAACTTTAACCCTAAACCTTAATCCTAACTCTTTTTTTTTTTCATATAAATTTATTTTTGTTTTTTTAACAAATCTAGACCCATGTTCCCACCCATTCCCCCACCTGGCCAGAGCTCATGCATTCTGCCAAACATGCTTTTCATCTCTTTCTCAGTCTTTCAATATTCTCCATGAGGAAGTTGACTGTTTTGAGCAGAAGTTCACTGTTTCAGTCAGTTCTTTGATGCAGTCCTTTCTGTTGTTGTTGTTGTTGTTGTTGTTGTTGTTTCCAATATGCATTACTCCCAACTGCTTTGGACAAAAGCTCAGGGGGCCCTACACAAGAAATACTTACAACTAGGTAATTGGCACTAGCATCCACAGATGAGGGATACCATTCGTCGTTTGTTTTTCTGGGACTGTGTTACTTCACTCAGCATGATGTCCTCTAGCTCCAGCCATTTTCCTGCAAAGCTCGTGATGTCGTCTTTCTTTACTGCTGCATAGAACTCCATTGTGTAGATGTACCACATTTTCTCTATCCACTCGTCAGTTGAGGGGCATTTAGGTTGGTTCCAGCTCCTTGCTATTGTGAAGAGAGCTGCAATAAACATGGCCGTGCATGTATCTCTGTGGTGGCGTAAGTCTTGAGGGTACATGCCCAGGAGTGGTATGGCTGGGTCGGGTGGCAAGTTCATTCCAAGTCTTCCAAGGGTTCTCCACACTGCTTTCCATAGTGGCTGTACGAGTTTACATTCCCACCAGCAGTGGATGAGTGTTCCCCTTTCCCCACAACCTCTCCAGCACTTGGTATCATTTGTTTTCTTGATCCTAGCCAGTCTTATTGGAGTAAGATGATATCTTAAAGTGGTTTTCATTTGCATTTCCTTAATGATTAGTGATGTTGAGCAGTTCTTGAGGTGTTTCTCAGACATCTCTAATTCCTCGCTTGTGAAGTCTCTGTTCAGTTCTTTGCTCCATCTATTGAGCGGGTCATTTGTTTTCTTTTTTCTTTGTTTTTTGAGTAGTTTATATATTCTGGAAATCAATGCTTTGTCAGATGTATCTGCAGTGAAGGTTTCCTCCCACTCTGTGGGATTTCTCTTCACTTCCTTGATTGTTTCTTTTGATGTACAGAAGCTTTTGAGTTTGATGAGGTCCCATTTGTCAATTGTCGACCTTAATTCTTGTGCAGCTGCTGTCTGATTTAGGAAGTCTTTTCCTACGCCTATGTCTTGTAGTCTGCTGCCAACTTTTTCTTCTATCACCTTCAGAGTTTGGGGTTTCACGTTGAGGTCTTTAATCCATCTGGAGTTGACTTTTGTACAGGGTGAGAGGTAGGGGTTTAATTTCATTCTTCTACAAGTGGTGATCCAGTTTTGCCAACACCACTTGCTGAAGATGCTGTCTTTTCTCCATTGTGGTTTCTTGGCCCCCTTGTCAAATATGAGATGGCTGAAATTGTATGTGCTCAGATTTGGATCTTCGGTTTTGTTCCATTGGTCAACAGGTCTGTTTTTGTGCCAGTACCAGGCTGTTTTTATGACTATAGCCCTGTAGTATAGTTTAAAATCTGGTATAGAGATCCCTCCTGTGTAGCTCTTTTCACTCAGGATTGATTTGGCTATTCGGGGTCTTTTGTTTCTCCAAATGAATTTAAGAACTTTTGTTTCCAAGCCTGTGAAGAAACTCTTGGGGATTTTGATTGGGATTGCATTAAATCTATACAAGAGTTTTGGTAAAATGGACATTTTTACAATGTTAATTTTCCCAATCCATGAGCATGGGAGGTTTTTCCATCTTCTGAGGTCTTCTTCAATTTCTTTCTTTAAGGGTTTAAAATTTTTGTTGTAGAGGTCTTTGGTGTCTTTGGTTAGGTTTGTTCCTAGGTATCTTATTGTTTTTGAGGCTATTGTGAGTGGGAAGGTCTCTTTGAATTCTTTCTCCAGTTGCTTGTTCTTGGTGTAAAGAAAGGCCATTGATTTTCTAAGGTTAATTTTGTATCCTGCCACTTTGCTGAAGCTGTTAATCGTTTCTAGGAGTTTTCTGGTGGAGTTTTTTGCATCTCTTAAGTAAACAATCATATCATCAGCAAATAGGGATAGTTTGACTTCCTCTTTTCCAATTAGTACTCCTTTAATATCCTTTTCTTGCCTTATTGCTCTAGCAAGTGTTTCAAGCACTATATTGAAGAGGAGTGGTGATAGGGGGCAGCCTTGCCGAGTTCCTACCTTTAAAGGGAATGTTTCCGTCATTTCCCCATTTAGGATGATATTGGCTGTGGGTTTCCTGTATATGGCTTTGATTACATTGAGGAATGATCCCTCCAATCCAATTCCTTCTAGGACTTTAAGCATGAAGGGATGCTGGATTTTGTCAAAGGCTTTTTCAGCATCAATTGAGATGATGGTGTGGTTTTTGTCTTTGATTCCGTTTATGTGTTTGATGATGTTTATTGATTTTCGTATGTTGAACCATCCCTGCATCTCTGGTATGAATCCAACTTGGTCATGATGGATGATCTTCTTGATGTGGGTCTGTATGCGATTTGCCAGTATTCTGTTTAGAATTTTGGCATCTGTGTTCATGAGGGAGATGGGTCTATAATTCTCCTTTTTAGTTGGATCTTTGCCTGGTTTTGGTAATAGAGTGATGTTGGCTTCATAGAAGGAATTTGGGAGAATTCCCTCTGATTGTATACTTCTAAACAGTTTCAGAAATAATGGTTGTAGGTCTTTTTGAAATGTTTTATAGAATTCTGCTGTGAAACCGTCTGGGCCTGGGCTTTTTTTAGTTGGGAGGCTTCTTACTACATCCTCTATTTCTTCATATGTTATGGGTCTGTTTAAGCTGCTGGTCTCCTCTTGGCCAAGCTTTGGTGATTCCCAAGATTTCAGATATTCATCCATTTCTTCTAGATTTTCAAACTTGGTAGAATATAGGTTCTTGTAATATTCCCATATAATTTTCTTGATCTTTTCCTTGTCCGTTGTGATATTTCCCTTTTCATCACAGATTGTATTGATTTGGAGTTGTTCCTTCTTTCTTTTTGTTAACTGGGCTAGAGGTCTGTCTATCTTGTTTATTCTTTCAAAGAACCAACTTTTGGCTTCATTGATTTTTTGTATTGTTTTCTTTGTTTCTATTTCATTGATTTCTGCTCTGATTTTTGTTATTTCTTCCTGTCTGTTGCGTTTAGGGTTCATCTGTTGTTGCCTCTCAAGTGCTTTTAGCTGTAGTGTTAGATCATTCACTTGTGCTCTTTCTGTTTTTCTAATGTAGGCACCCAGGGCTATAAATTTCCCTCTTAGGACTGCTTTTAAGGTATCCCATAAGTTTTGTTGTGTTGTATTGTCATTGTCATTCAGTTCCAGGAATGTTTTTATTTCTTTCTTTATCTCTTCCTTGACCCATTCATTATTCAAGAGTGTGTTGTTTAGTCTCCATGTGTTCTTGTAGGCAGGAGGGCTTGTCCTGGTGTTGATGTTGAGCTTCATTGCACTGTGGTCTGACAGGATGCATGAAATTATTTCAATCTTTTTGTATTTGTAGAGGTTTCTTCTGTGTCCCAGGATGTGGTCGATTTTGGAGAATGTTCCGTGGGGTGCTGAGTAGAAAGTGTATTCTCTGGTATTAGGATGGAATGTTCGGTAGAGGTCTATGAGGTCCATTTGGTGTATCATATCGTTCAGTTCAGATGTCTCTCTGTTTATTTTTTGTCCTGTTGACCTATCCAAAGGACTCAGTGGGGTATTGAAATCTCCCACTATGAGTGTGCTGGGGTTAGTCTGTGACTTGTGGTCCTGGAGAATTGTCTTTATAAAGTTTGGTGCACCAGAATTTGGGGCATATATATTCATAATTGTGAAATCTTCTTGGTGGATTGTTCCTTTGATGAAAATGTAATGGCCTTCTTTGTCTCTTCTGATTTCTTTTACTTTGAAGTCTATTTTATCCGATATTAAAATAGCAACACCTGCTTTCTTTTTGGTACCATTTGCTTGGAATATTTTTTTCCATCCCTTCACTTTAAGGTGGTGCCTGTCCTTGAAGGTAAGATGTGTTTCTTGCAGACAGCATATCGATGGATTCTGTTTCCTAATCCAGTCTCCCAGTCTATGTCTTTTGATTGGGGAATTTAGTCCATTAATATTTAAGGTTATGACTGATAGGTTTGTGTTGCTTCCTTTTGCCTTATTATCCATCTGCGGTTTTGATTTAGGTTTCTACTTCTGCAGTTATGCTTTTATTGATTTCTCCTTCTAGTTGCCTGGGGTTGGTTGCTCCTTTCTTCTGTTCTTTGGATTGCTTCAAGTATTCTCTGAAGGGTTGGTTTTCCGGACATGTATTCTTTCAAGTTGTTTATGTCATGGAAGATTTTCCTCTCTCCTTCCACTATGATTGACATTTTTGCTGGGTATAGTAACCTGGGCTGGCATCCATTGTCCCTCAACACTGGGAATGCTTTGCTCCAGGTTCTTCTTGCCTTCATCGTTTGCTGTGAGAAGTCCGTTGTTATTCTGATAGGTTTCCCCTTATAGGTCACTTGTTGTTTTTCTCTTGTCGCTTTAAGAATTTTCTCTTTGTTTTGGGTGTCCAGCATTTTAACTATGATGTGGCGTGGAGAATTTCTTTTCTGATCTTGTCTGTTTGGAGTTCTATGTGCTTCTTGTATTGGTATTGGTTTGTCCTTTTTTAGTTTGGGGAAGTTTTCATCTATTATTCTGTTGAAGATCTGATCAATACCTTTCTCTTGGGATTCTTCTCCTTCCTCTATTCCTATGATGCGGAGGTTTGATCTTTTCATAGTGTCCCACAGCTCCTGGTTGTTCCATTTTTGTGTATTTTTAAATTTTTCATAATCTTTCCTTGAGGTTTTTAGTTGTTCTGTGTTGTCCTCCAGGTCTGATATTCTTTGTTCTGCTTCCTCCATTCTGCTTCTGAGGCTTTTTTCATTCCTTTCCTCTTGAATGGATGAGTGTTTGATTTCCTTTTTCATTTCCTCTTCTGATTTCTTTAGTGTTTCTATTTCTTTTTGGAGCTTCTCGATCTCTTTTTGTAGCTCTTTTGTTTGCTGGTTGGTTTCTTTTTCTTTTTCAGCATGGGATCTTTTCAGTGTTTCTACTTCCTTCCGGAGCTTGTCATTCTCTCTCTCTCGGTCCTCATTCTCTTTTCTTAGTTCTTTAATTTGTTCTTTATGATCTTGTAGTTCTTTAAGTATGTTCCCAATTGTGTTTCTGATGTCTGTGTCCTGGGGCATCCCTAGAGGGATGAGGAGTCTTCTCATCCCTGCAGGAGTCTTCCATAGGTTTGGTAAAGCTTGGCAAGGGATTATCCTGCCCCTTTCCAGTGTTGTCTCTTCTTTGTGATCCTGGCATATGGGCTTCTCCTTGCCTGTATTCCAATGTGGGTCCTAAATGCCTCTTCACTGTGTTGAAGGCTTGCTTTGCTTGCCTCCTTCAGATGCTTCTTCGTAATCCCAGTTGGGGGGGTGCCTTCTGCTGGCCTCAGGAGAGCTCCACATTACATTTTCATTTATGAACCCAGGTCGTCAGGCTTAGCAGGAGATGCCTTGACTCACTCAGCCATCTCCCCAGCTTTCTTCTTTAGATAACAAAGTATTAAACACTCCTTACAGATCCCTCCAAGTGCAGTCCCTTTGAAAGTGAATCACTCCCACCTCACTCTCCCGTTCCATCACTGTAGTGTTATCGTATCAGATACTACAAATCCACAGTCCATTTGTCTCTCCTCCTCCGTGTCTGATACTGTTCACATTTCTCACATAACCCAAGCATTTCTCAGGACCTGGTAGAGTGATTTACAACTTTATTCTTCAGCGCAAAGTGCAAGAAGACAAACTGTTTCCAAAGGGAGCTCCACCTAGAACTGGAGTTACATTACATATGGTTATTAGCCATCATGCAGGTGCTGGGAACTGAACCTAGGTTCTCTGCATGAACAACCAGCGCTTTTAACTGCTGAGCCATCTCTGCAGCCCATATATATGTAATTAAAAAATAAAAAAGTGTCAGGCATAATGGTGCATGCCTTTAATCCCAATACTTGGGAGGCAGAGACAGGCAGATCTCTTGAGAGTTCAAAGCCAGCCTGGTCTACATAGAGCATTCTAATCCAGCTGGGGCTACAGGGAGACCCTGTCTCAGAAACAAAAACAAAAAGTAGTAACATAGTCACTTTTTTGCAGCTAAATAAAGCCCAGTAGGAAGATGACTTACAGCACCTGAAGGCACACCAGGTGAGGGGGAATACGGCCTTCTTTATACTTTTGTTTAGAGGAGAGAAAAAAAAGACATTGCTCCCCTCATCTAACCCAGCTGACTCACCTCTAGGAAAGCTCAGAAACGCTTTCAAAGGAAGAAAAGCCCTATCTTCAAAATGAAGATTTTGTGACTGAGTTAATATCTCATTGGGTTTGCACACAGTAAACATTCATAGATTTTAGCTTTGTAGTTAGTTTGATTTTGTAATGAGCTGGGGCTGGAACCCGGGGCTTTACTTGTATCACGCAGCTGCATCCTTGGCCCCAGTTTTTGGTGGTGGTATTTTTTTTTCTTCAGGGTTCAAATATTTTCTTAAACTTTTTGCTTCCTGAGTGTCTATAATTGTGATGATTAATCTTCAGTCTCGACTGGATTTAGGATTGTTTAAAACACACACCTGGGGCATCTCTGAGGCTGTTTTCTGAGACATTTATCTGAGGAAAGACCAGTCCAGAGTGGATGGTGGCACCCACAAGCTGGGGACCAGACTGTACAGAAAGAAAACAAAAGGAGAAGTGAGCTGAAGACCAGCGTTCGTCTATCTCCACTTCTGGACTGCTGACACAGTGTGACCTGCTGCCTCCCACCTCTGCCCCCACGTCTTCCCACCGTGATGGACTGCTTCTCCTCAAACCTTGGGCCAAAATAAGTGCTTGCTTCCTGATACTCAGGAGGCAGTCACAGCAGTGAGAATCAGCACAGGAAAGGGCGGGGAAGTGGGGCGGTTGCTGTGAGAACCTGAGCCTGGGGCTCCTGGGCTTCTGAACTGGTTTGTGGGAAAAATGGAGCCCAGCACAGAGCTGCTGGCTGGAGAAGCCCCAGAATGCTGTCAGTTTGCTGGGCCATTCTGGTGGGAGCTTGGGAGAGCAGAACGCCAAGAGAAAGGTAGACAGTAAAGACTGCCCAACCATGCCGCAGAGGAGCATGGGGCTCTATCAGGAACCGGACGACTCCAACCGAGGCCATTCTGTTAGAGTCTGAAAAGACCTAGCTGCATTCTACCAGTGTTGTGAAAAATCAGAGGTTCAATTCAAAAGTAATCCATGGTGGCACATGCCTTTGATCAGAGCAGAGGCAGGCGGATCTCTGTAAGTTCAAGGCCAGCCTGGTCTACAGAGTGAGTTCCAGGCCAGCTAGGGTTACAGGGAGACCCTGCCTCACAAAGACCAGAGAGAAAATAATAATGCACTAAGTTGTTTGGAAATGTCAAAGCAGCAAAACATCTAAGCTGCGACACAGTTACTGCTCTTAGACTCACAGTGAGAAAGAGCAGACAGGTATGAGAAATACACAGGAGGGAGCTGGAGAGATAGATGCTCAGCAGTTAATAGCACTGGCTGCTCTTGCAGAGGACCTGGGTTCAGTTCCCAGCACCCACATGGCAGCTAACAACTCTAGTTCCGGGGATCCAACACCCTCTTCTGACCTCCATGGGCATTATATAACACAGGTGCGCTTACACACATGCAGGCAGTACACTCATACACATAAAATAAAAATTTTTGAGACAAGGTCTCCCTTTAGCCCTAGCTGGCCTAAAACTCACTTTGTAGACCAGGCTGGCCTTGAACTCACAGAGATCTGCCTGCCTCTACCTCCCTGAGTGCTAGGATTAAAGCTGTATGCCATCACCCACAGCAAAAATAAATCTTTTTTTTTTTTTTTAATATTTTATTGTCATTTATAATCAGATGGCGGTTGGGTATAGAATCTCCAAACTTCATACTTTGTTGCAAATTAAAAAAATTACAGGCTTTAAACAGCTGGTGGCTGGGGATGACTTTCAGGACATCATTAGACAAATTCATTAATAGTGGCTTCAAGCTTTTCCTTGTTAGCTCCAGAAAATTCACCCACCTTTTCACCCTTTTTATAGAACTGGAAGGTCGGCATGCATTTAACTTCACAGTCTGCAGCAACATCCTGACAGTCATCCACATCTACCTCCAGGAATACCACGTTGGAGTACTTTTCACAGAGGGAATGAAAGAAGGGCTTGATCATTTTGCATGGTCCACACCACGTGGCTGAGAAGTCCACCACCACAAGCTTATCACCTGCAGATTTCAGGGCCTCCAGAAAAGCATCCTTGCTCTCGATCAGCTTCACCATTTTGGCTGTGGCAGGGAGGGATCTGACAAGCGACTGCAGGAAGAGATGGAAACGGATCCCAGACGCCCGAGCTAGCTTGCAAAAATAAATCTTTTAAAAAATATTTTTATTGAGGTTTTGTACGTTTCATACAACAGTTTTGTTTTGTTTTTTTTTTTGAGACAGGGTCTCCCTTTAGTCCCAGCTGGCCTGGAGCTTGCTATGTAGACCAGGCTGGCCTTGAACTCATAGAGATCCGCCTGCCTCTGCCTCCCGAGTGCTGGGATTAAAGGGAGCCACCACACCTGGCATACAACAGTTCTTAATCAAATTTAGACTCCCTCCCCCATCCATGCCCCCCACCAGACCTCATGCATTCTGAGTCCTATCTGGTCAAGCATACCGGGATGTCCTTCGATGCAAGCTCACCCACTGCAGTCTAGTCAGCCCATCTAGAGATCTTAAGGAAGGTCTACTCTCCCTCACCAGCTGCAGTTCCCAGGCGAGGGCTGGCCTGCCACCCACCCTCATTCCACTCCGAAGAGCTCCAGCTTGTCTGATGGAGTTGGCACAGGTCCTGTGCTTGATACCTCCGTTGCTGCAAATTCAAATGAACAAGCTTCCAGAGGCCTGAAAGTCTGTGTCCTTATGTTTGTGGGCCAACCCTGGCTCTTCAGATTTTCCTGCCCCCTCTTCCACTATGGTTCCTAGGCCGTGGGTGGCTGAGGTTTAATATAGGAGTCCTATCCAGAGACACACACTCTGCAGTAAACAAATCTTAAAGTGATGCATTTGGGTGTCAGGTTAACAAGTAGTAGACTTGGGATCAATAATCTTCCCTGTCACCTTGCCTAGATTTAGAATCACCTAGAAAACACACCTCTGGGAATACCTACAAGGGCACTTTCCAGATGTTTAACTGAGGAAGGATGTCCCACCCTGAATGTAAGCAGCCACTGTCCCATGGAGAGGGAGCCCACACCATAAAAAGGAGAAAGCAGTTGGACACCAGCATCCCTCTCCTGACGGTCTGTCTGCAGTGTGACCAGTCCCTTTGCCCCACCACCATGTCTTCTCCAACGGGATGTGCCAGAATAACCCCCGCCTCACTCAAGTTGCCCGTGACAGGTGTTTTGTCCCAGCAAAAAGGGAATAACAAACAGTAATTATCTTAAAGTCAAATGTAAAAGGTTTAGGCCCAAGCCCTAGAGGTGGGACAGACCCCATGTGGGAGACAGTGGGAGAAGGTGGCCATCTCGACAGATGAGACAGCATGGGGACCAACAGGGAGGCTCGGTGGGGGGAGCGGGGAGGGGAGGGGTGCAGCACAAGCCAATAGAGGGTGCCTGAGGTTGAGGGTACCCAAGCTGCCCTCACACCCTTCACGGAGCAGCTTTGAAGGGCCGGGTGCCCAGGTTCAGGCTGTTTTCCACAGCCCAGCTCCCTGTGTGAGCATGGTCAACTGACTTCTTGGGTTTTCACATCCTGAAACTGCGTCATGAGATGGGGGAGCAGATCAGGCACTGCGTCTTTGGGGCCCTCCCTGCTCTGACTTCAAGGACTGATCTGGAGCCAGCTTCGTGGGGGCTGAGGGTAGCACCTCTGGGTTTCACTGCCCTTCCCAGCAGTGTGGGCTGCAGGAGGTACAGCCTGCATCAGGGCTTAACCAGAGGGGTGGGAAGGGCGGTGCTGGCCTGGATGGATAAGCTGAACTCTGGGGCAGGATTCTAGAGAACTCTGTCTGCTGCAGGTCCTTGGGCCTCAGGGAGACTCCAGGGCTGAGCATTCACCTGCCAGCCTCCAAGCAGCGGGGAGTGAGTGACATCCTCCCACCTTCCAGGATCGCAACAGGATGCAGAGTAGCTGAGGCCCAAGGCCGAGCCCTCAAATCCAAGCTAGCCTCTGCTCCCCATGTCCCCTCTGCTCCCCACGTCCCCTCTGCTCCCCACGTCCCCTCTGCTCCCCACGTCCCCTCTGCTCCCCACGTCCCCCCTGCTCCCCGTGTCCCCCATGCTCCCCGTGTCCCCCCTGCTCCCCACGTCCCCCCTGCTCCCCGGGTCCCCTCTGCTCCCCACGTCCCCTCTGCTCCCCGTGTCCCCTCTGCTCCCC
>VZQC01006815.1:90126-108566 GCA_009823505.1 Rhizomys pruinosus
CGTCCCCTCTGCTCCCCACGTCCCCTCTGCTCCCCGGGTCCCCCCTGCTCCCCGTGTCCCCCTCTGCTCCCCATCCCCCTCTACTCCATTTCCCCCTGAAGAAAGACCCCCCCTTAAACCTCAAATCATCAAGCAATTCCTGCTTTGCAGAAAAGTCCTTCCAAGACCCCTGGTGGGGGTGCAGGCCCTACACCCCTTACCCGACTCCTGTGAGTCTCTACATACAAAGTCCCCTGCTGCTTGACCAGGGTGCAATTGCAGACTCCCACCGGTCATTCATCACCACCTCATTGACTAATAAAGGTCAGTGTGGACTGGGTGAGGCTGTTGCTTTTCTTTTCCACCTGTGACTTTCTACTCCTAATCTTTTTTGGGGGGGGGCGGTTTGAGACAGAGTCTCCCTGTAGCCCCAGCTGTCCTGGAACTCCCTATGTAGACTAGGCTGGCCTTGAGCTCAGAGATCCACTTGCCCCGCCTCTGCCTTCCAAGTGCTGAGATTAAAGGCGTGCGCCCAGCTCTCAACTCCCAATCTTAACATTTACCCTGGAGAGTGTTCTAACTCAGGAGAGAGTTAAAACTCCTAATTCCTAACACCCTCTCTGCGCCCATCCCCCTCTGCTCAGGGCCTAACTGCAGCTGTGCCCCCTCCAACCCTGGAAGAAATTCAACAGGTGTGCAGACACCAAGGAAAGATGATGTGATGAAGGGAGATAGCGAGGCGCCGGGCACATGGCCCGGCAGATAAATGAGTGCTGGGGAGTACAGAAGGGACCTTGTCTGTGTACCCTGCTCCCAGAGCCACAGCCCAGGCAGAAGAGGACCAGTGGAGGGACAGCTCAGCCTACGAGAAGAGACAGGAGGGATGTTAAAACCTGATCTCACTGGGAGGCAGAGGCAGGCGGATCTTTGTGAGTTCAAGGCCAGCCTGGTCTACAGAGGGAGTTCCAGGACAGCTGGGGCTACAGGGAGACCCTGTCTCGAAAAGACAAAAACAAAACAAAACAAAACAAAAAAAAGCCACCTGATCTCAGCTGAGGATGCTGCCTCATGCCTAGTCCCAGCCCACGGGAGCCAGGAGCAGGACCACTATGCGTTCCAGATCAGCCTGAGCTAAAAGTGCAACCCTGTCTCAAAACAAAACAAGCATGAGCTCCAGAAAAAAGAAAATGGCCACACACAGTGCCGCAGGAAAGCAGGGCTTCACACACAGTTTCTAAATGGGGAGACTGAGGCAAGCAGAGCCATTTCTTAACTTGCTAGAATGACCTGGGGGGAAGCGTGGCAGGACTAGACAAAGTACCCAAGTCTCCAGTCCCCTCAGCACAGCTCAGGCAGTGCCCCTGTAGAAGGGTGAGTCATCCCTCCTCAGACCCCTCCTCGTGCTGGCCTTCTCTCAGGAGCACCGAGCACCCAGCACCTGGGCAGAGCTGGCACCAGCTTGCCTCACCTCTGGTCCTCCACCTAGGACTCTGCCTGATGTGCCCTATTCCTGATGTAGCACAGAGGAAAGGCCTAAGCAGGGCTTCGCCAGCCCCTCCCTGTGACTGAGGTTTGAGGAGGCCCCACAGGGAAGAGTGAAGCTGCTGTGGTTAGCGTCCCTGTAGTTAGGTGGTGGGCATCTCTCCCGTACCCTACACATCCCTTCTCTCCCTATGCTGGGTGACTTCAGTCATCTGGAAGAGGGGGCTCGGGATGGGCCTGGGACGGGGAGGGCAAGGTGGATTGCTGGCCTGGCCTCCAGATGTGACTCAGGGCTCCCCACATCTCCCTCCCCCTTCAGTGGCAGTTTGGCCATGTGGGGCAGGCACCCCCTTGAGGACTTCCCCAGCAAGTCTTCCACCCTCCCCAGAGTGCACCATTACCCTTCTCTCCACCTGGTTCCCGAGTGTGAGCTGAGCACCCCTCCGTAACCAGAGATTCCAGGGCAGAAGAGGGGCCTCTGGTTGGGTGTGGTGGCGCACGCCTTTAATCCCAGCACCCGGGAGGCAGAAGCAGGCAGATCTCTGAGTTCAAGGCCAGCCTGGTCTACAGAGTGAGTTTCAGGACAGCTGGAGCTACAGGGAGACCCTGTCTCAAAAAGACCAAAAAGAAGAGAAGAGGGGCCTCTGGCAGCTGGCTCTGCCTCTGCACCAGTTAAAGAGATTAGCAGTTGGCAGAGTGCTTATGTAGCATGCACAAAGTCCAGATTCGATCCCCAACAAAGCACAGACCAGTCTGTTTTGGGGGCACTGATATGTGTTGGGCTTGGGAGGGGGTCAGTTTGAGTTTTAGTTTCTTGAGCCAGGGTCTCATATAAGCTAGGCAGTGGTGGTCTTGCATCCCTAACCCTCCTGCCTCAATCCCCCAAGTGCTGGGATTGCAGGTGTGACCCACCACATTTACTGATACAGAGGTTTGTTGGGGGGGGGGGTTGTTATTTGTTTTGTTTTTCGGTCTTTTTGAGACAGGGTCTCCCAGCTGGCCTGGAACTCACTATGTAGACCAGGCTGACCTTGAACTCAGAGATCCACCTGCCTCTGAGTGCAGAGATGAAAGCCATCTGCCACCATGCCTGGCTCTGATACAGAGTTTTAAGCTTAAAATACTGAAAGAATTGGGGTAAGAGGTATGAAGATTGAGCAGGCTTGGTCCTGCATGTGGTTCAAAGGAGTCCCCTCGCTTAAGGGAACATCCTGGGAAGGATTAACTCCTGCTCCCGGGGCGGTTTTGCACTCTGGGACAATTGCCTTCATCTAGGGGAGAGGTCTGTCCTGGAAGGTTTAGCAGAATGACTTGTCTCTGTGCCTTAGGCTTTGAGGAGTAATGGGTTAGGTCAGGTAGACAGCCTCAAGCAGGAACTGGCTAGCGTAGAGACAGAAGACAAGCAGGCTCAGGTCCAAGGGAGGGGGCCGTGCTTTTCTGCAAAAGCAGCTTTCAAAATACACTCAGCTCTGCCCCCATAGCCACCCACCCCATAACGATCTGTGGCTCCCAGCTCTCTCAAGTGATGCAACACAGAACCCCTTTATATGGGCCCTTTGTGAGCTTCAACCCCTATCTTGCTACACAACTAGATACCCTCGTTCCCCAGACCTGCAGTTCTTATGTCCAAGCCTTTACCCCAGATGATTCCAGCCCTTCAAGACCCTCCTCCCCCCATAGTGGGTGCTCAGGACTTCCCCAAGAATTAGGTTCACGGTTAGATTCTCCCTAACCTGAGGAGTCAAAACTGGGACGGGGAACACTTTCAACCCTCTGAGGCCAGACCAGGCCTAGACACATAGTAGGTGTTCAGGGAAATATCTGGATGGAAAGGGAAGGCCATGCCTGGCATCAGAAAGGGAGATGTGGAGAGGGAGGGCAGGGGTGCACAGGCCCTGCAGGCCCACCCTGGTCTGCAGAGCTCTGCCTTCCAGGCCAGAGGCTGTCAGAGCCAGGCCGTGAGAACTCTCTGCAGGCCCTGCAGTGGAGTGGGTCCAAGGTGTGATCCAAGGACAGCTGCCTCAGGCCTGGCATCTGGCCCAGTCTTTCTTTAGCTCTGGTGTGCAGCACAAGCCATAACCACAGTCCCCTGCTTCCGGGGGAGGCCCGGATGGAGCCAGGGCTTTGTGGTGTTGGGTACTCAGCCGTCCACAGAGGCCCACAGCAAGAGCCACGCCCTGGCCTGCCGGCAGCAGCCTCTTCTATCCTTTTCTAATTATCTGTTCTCTCTACTTGCTCCCCGCAGCCAGCTCCTCTGCGGCCGCCCCCCCCCCCCACGGGACTCTGCATGCTGGCCCAGGCCCATTCCCGCCAACTCTGGGGCCTAGCTCATCCTCAAACTATTTTCCGCTGGCTCCCCCAATCTCTGCCACCGCACAGATCTTTTTTTGGGGGTGGGGGCAAAAGAATAAAAGGTGGAGCTTAGACCCTGAAGCCTCAGCTCTGATTGGTCACTCTGCTTCAGCACTGGCTTTAAAATCCCATTGGCTTTGACCACAGATGGGCTCCATCCCTGTCCCGACTTACAATTGGCTGATCTTCTGGGGGGCGGGGCTCACCGGGTCTGGTTTAATTAAAAGGGTCGGAGCAACCTTTGGGCCCATCTCTTGGGTGGAGTCTTCAGTTGGAGCAGCGGATCCCAGGAAGCTTCTCATCGCTTCAGTCATGGCTTGTGTGAGTGAGAGGCCACCGACTGGATGGGTCTTGGGTACAGGGAAGAAACAGATGGTCACAGGACAGTGGGCAGGCAGTTGGGCAGCTGGGTCCTGGGACCAGCTGTGTGGCCTTGGACGAGTGGCTCCTGTTCTGACCCTCGGTGGCCACATCTGTAAAATGGGAGTTGGGGGTGCCAAGGTCTTGTAAAGCCTTAAGCCTCTGGCTTAAGAATGTTCTAGATTCCTCCAAAGTCTGGCAGCACAATGCCTTCCAAGGTCCAATATTCTGCAATTTTTCAGGTCTCTGTGAAGTGGGAGTAGGAAGGGTGTGGCTGGCAGGGGAGGGGAGGGGAGTGGGCACTTCAGCCCATGCCACTCTTCCCCCCACCCTCCGTCACTCCTGAGTCTCCTGACCCCTCCCCCCTGCAGCTGTCCCCAGTCCCAGGGCCAAGGCCTAGTCACCCTCTGCTCCAGAGATCTCTATCTAAAAGCCTCGGGGCCTGAGAGAGTCAGGCTGTGTGGTGCTGGCTGGTCAGGGGTGTGCTGGTTGGTCAGCATGGGCTGAGGCAGCCAAATGACCCCAGGCTGGGGGGAGGTGGTGAAGGAGAAGTGAGGAGGCCAGGCCTGCTGCTGGCCCTCAGGGACAGGGTTCAAGTTTCTAGGGAACTGCTCATGTTGGCCCACTTGTCCAGGCCGTGCCGTGCGCTGGGTCCTGCTCTGGCTTGCTAAGCCCACAGCCCTGCTCTCTGGCCGCTGTCTCCTGCAGAGGTGGGCTCCTGCTCCTCAGTTGCCCCTGCCCTGGACAGAGGGTCTTCAAGGAAACTGGGGAGGTCCCTGATACCGAAGGCCACTTCCTCCCTCCCAGAAGAACAGATCTTTCCATTAAGCAGACCATGTGCAATTAAATGGTTACCCCATCACCAGCCTGCTGCTGTCCATCAGCTAGATGAGAAAGGGGCAGGTCACACTCCACCTCCCAGCCACACTAAGTCTGGATCCCCAAGGAGCTGATGGGTGAATCGTCTAGCGACTTATAGGACACACCCTGTTAGGAACAGAGCCTTTCCCAGGACCACAGGGACAATGGGCAACTAGAATTTGTCCTGTCTTCAGGACTTGCCCTAAGGCTGGTCAGGGCATCCCGGTTGGGTATGGCCCCCACCCCCACCCCCAGGGCGCGGCCTCGTAACCCAGCTAGCTCTAAAGTCAGCTGGGCGGGGATCTTATCTGTGCAGGGTCTGGTGGCCAGCAATCTGAATCTCAAACCTGGAGAGTGCCTCAGAGTTCGGGGTGAGGTTTCCCCTGATGCCAAGAGGTGAGAAGCCACTTGGGAATGGCGGGCGGCAGGCGGGGATAGCAGGATTCTCGGGCCTGGTCCTCAGGGTTTGGGATGGGTGTGGAGCTTCTTCTCTCCAGCCTGCAGGGGGTTAAATGGCCAGCTGCCATGCTGCGTTTTCTGGGTGAGTCACTTCCTCTTGGAGTCTGAGCACCCCCGCCGTGGTTGCCCCCTCCCTCCCTCCCCACTTCTTAAACTAAAACAGCTGCCGCCTCAGCAGCTACCTTCGCTCCCTCCTTCCGGATGGGATGGAGGAGGGCTCCGAGGAGGTGCGGGAGCCTCACTCCTGTAGGGCTCACTCCTTCCTGCAGTGCTTTCCCGTCATTCATTCAGCCCTTGGACCTATTTCCCCAGCAGTTCTGTGACTTTGGACCAGTCACCCAACCTCACTGAGCCTTAGTGTATTGATAAAGCCTGAGGGGAGGTTGTAGTGTGGGGAAAGCCACAGCTCAGATCCAAAAGGCTAATTGACGGGAAGTAAAAACCAGCTGACGTTAGTAAAGCTCTGGGCTCTTATTTTATCATAATCACCAGACCATAGAAAGCACCACTACGGGTCGGATGCAGCAAAGGACATTATTATTAATTGCTCGTTTACCCCACAATGATGGAGCATCTATGCTGTGCCCCCTGCTGGGCACCAGGGAATCATAGATGTACAAGACAGAACATCATCTGGAGAAAGTCCTCTCCCCTGAACCAAAGGGGTTGGACATAAATGAATGTCTGGGAGAGAGATCCCTTCAGGGAAGCCCCCACCATACAGACCAGAAACTATGACTCAGAGAGGATGAGGACTAGCTCAAGCCACACAGCGAGTAGGTGATGAGGCCAGAGTTAGCTGACATGAAGACTAGAAAGCCATGTTCTGAGCCTTAAGGAGGTGCATTAAGGTATGCTGCATGGCAAACTGGTCACCCTTGGGTCTAGAGCTAGCCAACATGGCCTGAACCCCACCCATTTCCTAGCTTCGTCTTGAACCTGGGCAAAGACAGCAACAATCTGTGCCTACATTTCAACCCCCGCTTCAATGCCCATGGGGATGCCAACACCATTGTGTGTAACAGCAAGGATGGCGGAGCCTGGGGGACTGAGCATCGGGAGCCTGCCTTCCCCTTCCAGCCTGGGAGCGTTGTGGAGGTAGGCAGGACTGGGGCTGGGCAGGGCCCTGAATAAGCTGGGCAGAGCTGGCTTTAGTGGCCAAAGACATAGGCTGACCCTGTCAGCCCTCTCCATCCTCACGTGTGACTGTTACCTCGTCTCTGAACCTCATGGGCCTAACCTATATAGTGCCGTCATGCAGGCTCAGGCCTCTCTCATTGCCTGTCTCTACCCATCAGGTGTGTGTCACCTTCGACCAGGCTGACCTGACCATCAAGCTGCCGGATGGGCACGAGTTCAAGTTCCCCAACCGCCTCAACATGGAGGCCATTAACTACATGGCAGCAGATGGTGACTTCAAGATCAAGTGTGTGGCCTTTGAGTGAAGCCAGCTAGCCCTCCCCCCAGACCCCAATAAAGGCGGCTACCTCCGTTCTCCATAACCCAGTCTGTGATCTGAAAGTGTGTGTACATGTGTATGAGGCCCCGCCCAGCCTGGACCGGCTCGGCTTCCATCCACTCTTCCACATGCCCCGTGTGTGTGTGTGTGTGTGTATGTGTGTGGCCCCACCCAGCCTGGACCGGCTCAGCTTCCATCCACTCTTCCACATGCCCCATGTGTGTGTGTGTGAGGCCCCCCAGCCTGGACTGTCTCGGCTTCCATCCACTCTTCCACATGCCCCTTCTTGTCCCAGTGGTTTTCGCTCTTCCCTTGGGTTTTCCAGGCCAACAGAGCACAGCATACAATGGAGGACTTGGTGACCACAAAGTAAGAACCAGTCCCACACTGACAAGGGCAGAACAGTGAAAGGTGGAAAGACAAACAACCAGACCTCGCGTGACAGCTAGACAGCCATCAGGTGTGGTGACACGTACCTGTCATCTAGGAGGCTGATCTAGGTGGATCACCATGAGCTTGAGACCAACCTAGGCTACACAGTAAGGTCAGGCCACTACATACTTGAGTCCACTGGCCCTGGCTGTGCAGCCCTATAGCAACAGCTACTTAGGAGGCCTAGGCAGGAGGATCCCTTGTCCTGGACAACATAAGAAGACCCCACTTAGGGAAAGAAAAAAAAATCTGGAATTACTTACACAAGGGGCTACAAGCCATGTGGCTTGTGCTTCCTCACTGATCTCCCTGAGCCTCGGTTTATCATTTATACTATAAGTTGTATGTGGAGGATAAAGGGCTCATCTGGGGTGTGGTAAATGCACTGTATGTCTGGGGTGTGGTAAATGCACTGTATAGAGGTTTCCTGTCTCTTGCGCTACTTTCTTATGCCATTATGGAGGAGAGAAAATGGGCTCTGAGTGGCAGAAAGGCTCCTGAACCCCCTGAGTGGATGGGGAGCCAGGGACTCTACCTTTATGGTCCTAGGCCATGTGGCCCAGAGACTAGGCCAAGTGCTGGCTCTGTGTACCTGTACCTTCCCTGACAATGGGAACCTGGGTTGGGGCAGCAGTCCTTTAATATGTGTGGGGGTCTGAGTGGGCTCCTGCAGAGAACTGTGCTGGCAGAATAGAGGCCCCACTATCTGCAGTTCTGTAAGGCCAGTAGCTCCCTGGGCCTGAGACAGGCATCTCCCCACCTGGGTATTCACTGCTGGTTTCCAGAGCCAGGCATCTTCCCAGCACCAGTCTGGGCTCTGATCCCTTGGGAGGTTCTACTTAGTGGAGCCCTGTTGCCCAGCCTCGGGGACTGCAGCAGATGTACCGACCACTCTTGCCTGCATCTTTCCCTTCCTGCTTGCTATTGGGTCGGGCATTCCCACAGGCCTCCAGCTACACACTTCCCAGGAAACAGCTGAGGGAACTCAGCCAAAGTTCTGGAAGGCTTCAAGTCTAATCCTCGTTAGGCTCTCTTGAATCCGTGGCATAATATCCTGAGTGGGGGAGTAAGAACAGCAAAACTCTGCGACATCTGGTGCCCTGGGAGGGTCCCCAGCCCCCCTCCGCCCACGCCCCCGCCCCCGCCCCCCAGCCTGTTTCTCCAACCATGACAGGATGGAGCCTCCTATCTGTGGGACCCAGGGTGGATCACCTCTAATGAAAAAGCTGAGGGGCTGGAGAGATGGCTTACTGGTTGGGAACGCCAACTGCTCTTGCAGAGGACCTGGGTTCGATCCCCAGCACCCACATGGCAGCTGAGAACCGTCTTTAGCTCCAGTCCCAGGGGAATCCCACACCCTCTTCTGACCTCCTCGGCATTGCATGACACGGGTGCACAAACCTACATGCAGACAGTACATTCATACACGTTATAAATAAAATTTTTTAAAATTTTTAAAAAGAAAAAGTTGAAGAAGGAGCACATGTGCCTTGGCCTCCCACAAGCCACAGCCCACCCCAGGCTCCTCTGGAGCTCCCAAGTGGTCATCCGGAGCGAGAGCTCTGGAAGTCAGGCTGTGAAGGGTCACGTTCGCCCTCTGCTGGACTTGATGGAAAGCATCACAGGGCTGTGATTTGTCTTGTTTTTGGTTTTTTTTTTTGTTTTGTTTTTTTGTTTTTTGTCTTTTCAAGACAGGGTCTCCCTGTAGCCCCAGCTGTCCTGGAACTCACTCTGTAGACCAGGCTGGCTTTGAACTCACAAAGATCCGCCTGCCTCTGCCTCCCAAATGCTAGGGTTAAAGGCGTGAGCCACTATGCCTAGCTGTCTCTTGTCTTGACACTTGGTTTATGGGTTCTTTCTGTAACTGGGTGAGCACCAGCCACCTATCTGGGACTATAATGATACAGAGGAGAGCCCTGTAGCAAAAGAGGGCGGGCCACTGGCCTGGAGCCAGACAGACCTGTGCTTAGGTGCCAGCTGCACTGCTGTGTGCTCCTGGGCTAGTCAGCTCAGCTTCGTTTTTAAATTAATACTGGCATCCACCCTGTGCTCGCCAAGGTGATGTATAGAAATGCATGGCATTCAGGGGCTGTTGAGATGGCTCAGTGGTTAAGGGCACTGGCTGCTCTTGCAGAGAACCCAGGTCGGATTTCCAGTACCCACATGGTGACTAATACCACATTTTGTAACTCCAGTTCCAGGGGGATCCAGCGCCCTCTTCTGATCTCCAAGGGGATTGCATGATATACGTGCATCTACCTACATACAGGTAATACACTCATACATACAAAATCTGGAACCTGGTTGGGCTGGAGAGATAGCCTAGCGGTTGAGCACCGACTGCTCTTGCAGAGGACCCGAGTTTGATCCCCAGCACCCACATGGCAGTTGAGAACCGTCTGTAACTCCAGTTCCAGGGGAATCCGAGACCCTCTTCTGACCTCCGCGGCATTGCACGACACGGTTGCACAAACTACATGCAGACAGTACACTCATACGCATACAAAAATAAATAAAATTTTTTAAAAAATTAAAAAAAAACAAAATCTGGAGCCTGGTAAGGAGCTGGTTCCCCTCAGCCCTGTTAAGACTCAGTGAGTCCAAAGACATTACATTCTCACTTCTTAGTGAGTGCCAACTTGGGACCAACCTTAGCACCTGCTCTTCTTTATTCCTTCCTTTCTTTGTTTTCCTTTTTTTTTTTTTTTTTTTTGCGGCCTGTTCGAGCACAGGGTCTCCCTGTAGCCCTCAGCTGTCCTAGAACTCACTCTGTAGACCAGGGCTGGCCTGAACTCACAAAGAGTCCCACTGTCTAACTGCCTCTCTGAATGGGGGACTAAAGGGTGTGTGCACCGACGCTCCACGTCTTTTTTCTTCTTTCTTTCTTTCTTCTCTTCTTCTTTCTTCTTCTTCTTCTTTCTTCTTTTCTTTTCTTCTTTTTTCTTTCTTTCTTTCTTCTTTCTTTCTTTCTCTCTTTTCTTTTTTTTTTCGACAGGGTCTCCCTATAGCCCCAGGTGGCCTGGAACTCGACTCTGTAGACCAGGCTGCCTTGAACTCACAGAGATCCGCCTGCCTCTGCCTCCTGGTGCTAGATTAAAGCGGGTGGTGCCACCACTCCTGACTTAAAGCCAGTTCTTAGCTGCCATGTGTGCGGGAATCAAACCCGTGTCCCTGCAAGAGCAGTGTGCACTCTAATACATCTGAGCCATCTCTCAGCCCCTAATATGCATGTTAATTTATTATTTTCATTTTATGTATATGAGTGTATTGTCTGCATGTATGTAAGTGCACCTGTGTCATGCAGTGCCCATGGAAGTCAGAAGGGATTGGGTCCCCTGGAGCTGGGGTTACAGATGGTCGTTAGCTGCTATGTGGGTGCTGGGACTCAAACCTGGGTCCTCTGCAAGAGCAATCAGTGCTCTTAACTACTGAGCTATGTCTCCAGGCCCCACCTTTTAAAGGTTTTTGTCTGTTTGCTTGTTTGTTTTATTTAGGTAGGGTGTCTCTAGGTAGCCCCAGCTGGTCTGGAACTCAATACATAGCTCAAATTGGCCTTAAACTGAGAGATCCACCTGCCTCTGCCCCTTGAGTGCTAGGATTAAAAATCATGCCACCACCACGACCAGCCCTGAGATACTTGTTCTTTCTTTTTTTTTTTTTTTTTTTTGTTCTTTTCGAGGACAGGGTCTCCCTGTAGCCCACAGCTGGCCTTTGTTTTTTTTTTTTTTTTTATTTTTTTTTTTTTGTCTTTTCGAGACAGGGTCTCCTTGTAGCCTCAGCTGTCCTGGAATTCGCTTTGTAGGCCAGGCTGGCCTTGAACTCACAAAGATCCACCTGCCTCTGCCTCTCAAGTGCTAGGATTAAAGGCGTGCGCCACCACGCCTGGCTGATACTTTGTTCTTTAAAGTATTTTGCTATTTTTATTTTATGTGTCTGAGTGTTTTGTCTACATGTATGTAAGCATGCCATTTGCATGCCATGCCACACAGAGCCCAGAAAAGGGTGTTGAATCCCCTGGAACTGGAATTATGAACAGTTGCTAGCACCATGTGGGTGCTGGGAATCGAAACCAGGTCCTCTGGAAAAACATCAAGTGTTCTTAACCACTGAGCCATCTCCCCAACTGTTCTTTATTTTAAAAGATGTGTATGTGTGTGGGTAGGTGCATGTGACACCAAGAGGGGTCTGGATTCTCTGGATCTGGAGTTACAGGTGGTTGTGAGCTACCAGACATGGCTGAACTCAGGCTGATCCTCTGCCATAGCAGCAGAATTAAGTGCTCTTAATTCCTGTGTCATCTCTCCAACTCCCCTCCCTTTATGTCATGTAGCCCAGGCTGGCCCTGAGCTCACTGTGTACATGAGGATGACCTTGAACCTTCTGATCCTTGTACCCTCACCTCCGGACTGCTGGACCTGCTCTTCTCCAATGTGTGGTGTCAGGCAAATGACTGCACCTACCTGAACCTTTTCCTTCTCAGTGAAATGGGGGTTAGCTCTCAAGAGAGACAGGGACTCCCTGTAGCCCCAGGTGGCCTGGAACTCTCTATGTAGACCAGGCTGGCCTTGAACTTCCAGAAATCAACCTTCCTCTACCTCCCGAGTACTGGGATTAAAGGTATGAGCTACCACACCCAGCCCCATCATCTTTTGAAAATTAATTTATTTTTATTCCATGTGTATGAATGTTATGTTTTGCCTGTATGTATTGAAGTACACCCATTTGTGCAATAAAATACCCAAAGAGGCCAGTAGAGGATATCAGATCCCCTAGACCTGGATGGTTGTTAGCCACCATGTGTGTGCTGGGAACAGAACCCAGGTCCTCTGCAAGAGCAGCCTGTGCTCTTAACCACTGAGCATCTCTCCAGCCCCCTGTGCACCATCTCTTCATGCCTTTGGCACTCACTAGATGTTCAATAAATGCAAAAATAATTGCAAGCAGAAATCTACCCAATACACATGGCGGGTGGTTCCTTGTCTTCTATCTTGGAGCAAGAGGACCTAATGGTCTCTAGGGATGCTTTGGAATAGTAGTGCTGCCCCAGGGTGGCTGGCTTCACTCTGCCTGGCCAGCTGCCATGACTTTCCTGAGCCATGCAGGGCTGACAGCTGCGGGAGAACTAAGGGGCAGTAACCTTGCAGAGCACTCATGCAATAGTCACCTCATTCCTTTGTCTAGCCACAAACGAAGCCCCATGCTGTGTACCAGGCAGTGGCTCTGTGTCACCTACTGAATGAATGGCTTTGATCCAGTCACTTTCTCCCTAAACTTAATCATCTGTAAAAGCCGGGTGAAGCTTCCAGGGGCCTCATAGGGAGACTGTAAGGATCAGCCTGGGAAGCCTGGGAACACACAGGCCATAGCCACAGCCCAGAGGGAAGGGGTCCAGGAAGGGGCAGGCGAGAGGATAGGGCTCTGATGTGCCAAGCTGGGTCACAGAGCCTCTCTTTCAATCCACAGCCACAGGGGAGGAGGGAAGAGCAGGTGGTAGCCCAGCTGGAGAAGGTAGCTCCCTGGATGTCTTCAGAGGCACACTGCAGTCAGAGCAATGCCCGTACCCAGAGGGGAGACACCAAGGGTGGCAGGAGGGCACAGTCTCTAGGGAGCAGAAGTGGCTGCTCTGAGAGACACTTTTCTAGCACCCTGAAATCTTTTTCTTTTTTTTTTTTTTTTTTTTTTGTCTTTTTGAGACAGGGTCTCCCTGTAGTTCTAGCTGTCCTGGAACTCACTATGTAGACCAAGCCAGCTTTGAACTCACAGAGATCTGCCTGCCTCTGCCTCCCAAGTACTAGGATTAAAGGTATTCGCCACCAGGCCTGGCTCTGAAGTCTTTTTTTTAATTTTATTTATTTTTTATGTGTATAAATGTACTGTCTGCATGTAGGTTTGTTCACCCATGTCATGCAATACCGCAGAGGTCAGAAGAGGGTGTCAGATTCCACTGGAACTGGAGTTAAAGACGGTTCTCAGCAGCCATGTGGGTGCTGAGGATCAAACCCGGGTCCTCTGAAAGAAGAGTCAGCGTTCAAGACATACAAGAATAAAATTGGGGGCTGGAGAGATAGCCTAGTGGTTAAGAGCACCGACGGTCTTGCAGAAGACCCGGGTTCGATCCCCAGCACCCACATGGCGGCCGAGAGCCGTCTGTAACTCCAATTCCAGGAGAACTCCAGTTCCAGGGGAATCCGAGACCCTCTTCTGACCTCCGCGGCATTGCACGACACGGGTGCACAGACCTGCATGCAGACAATACATTCATACACATGCAAAAATAAAAAAAAAAATTTTTTTAATTAAAAAAATTAAACATTCCTATTATTATTTAAAAAATCGGACATACACAAAAGTAACATTAAATATATGGGGTGTATTTCTTTTCCCCTTCAACTTTGCCACAGGGCCAGTTCTTAAAGTCAAGAGCAGCAGCCCTGTCTATAGCCCCCAGCACAGGACTTGACAGGACAAAATGCCCTTGCTGTTAAGAATGAGGAAAATCAGTCACAAGATGGAGTCACTAAAATCCCTGTCATAAGCACTTGCCTTTAATCCCAGGCAGAGGCAGGTGGATCTCTGAGTTCAAGGCCAGCCTGGTCTACATAGAGAGTTCCAGGCCAGCTGGGGCTACAGGGAGACCCTGTCTCAAAAACGTCAATAAATTAATAAATAAATAAATAAATAAATAAATAAATAAATAATAAAATAAAATAAAATTCCCTGTCAGGTGCTGTTTTACTGAATGTTTCATATCCATGTACTCACGTAAAAAAAGAGTGTGTTACCGGGTGTGGTGGCGCACGCCTTTAATCCTAGCACTTGGGAGGCAGAGGCAGGCGGATCTTTGTGAGTTAAAGGCCAGCCTGGTCTACAGAGTGAGTTCCAGGACAGCTGGGACTACAGGGAGACCCTGTCTCGAAAAGACCAAAAAAAAAAAAAAAAAGAGTGTTACACTCTTTTTCCATACTTGAGGAAACAGGCACGGAGGAGGTGGGTTGTGCAGCAACAGGAGTATGGCAGAGTACTGTGTTACACACACTTCACACCACTCATCCCACCGCTAGCATGCTTGTCACAGTCTGGTACGTATTCAGCACGACCCTAGAAACGCACATTTGGGTGCCCCACCCAAATGTGCTGATCCCCAAACTCTGGATCTGTATTTCAGTAAACCCTCTAGGAGATCTGGTGCAGACCCAAGTTCTAGGACCACTGTCTTAGAATAAATAACCCTACAAACTACAATTATCCCTACTTTGCAAATAGAGTAATTGACATACCGCAAGAAGGTAACTGGTCCAGGACCACAGGGCAGTACCATATTCAAATCCAGACAGTTGGCCTCGCTCATGGAAATCACCAGAGTTCACATCAGAAACCAAATTAGGATCAGTAGCTTTGGGCCATTTATGAGCAGCTTCATACTGAGAACCCATGTCCCGAGCTGATGGGGTCTCAGTGGAACCTATGGCCAAACGCGTTGGGCGGATCCTTTAAAAGGTGGAGCTAGACCAGCGGAACTGTGGAGCCGTACCACTTAGCGCGTCCACCGGGAGTCTGAAACTGCTACGCCGGAAGTGTTTTAGGCGAGAGCCAGTCTTGTCCCCTGAACTTTCTTTGCTATGGGCCGCAACAAGAAGAAGAAGCGAGATGGCGATGACCGGCGGCGCCGGCTCGTCCTCAACTTCGATGAAGAGAAGCGGCGGTGAGTAGCAAGACCAGACGGTTCCCCGCGGGCTGCGGGCCGTGGCCGGGACCAGGCCCCGGAGCTCCTGCTCCCAGGAGGGCCCTTCCGGCTCCGCCCCTGAGCGCTCATGGAGCTCGCGCTCCCCTTCCTTACCCGGTGGGATGGAGTCGCCCCCGCTCCTCGTGGCTCATGGCCTCCGGCTCGCTCTGAGGCCTTGAACCACCCGAGTCCAGCTGGGTCCATACTCCCGGTACACAGCCGGCTGTCCGCCGTCGTGGACGAATGACAATCGATTGGAATCTGCGTGGTTTATGTCCATCCATTCCTTCATTCACTCACTCATCAGATGACTATGGCGCCCCTACCGTGCGTCGAGCTCGGGGCGGGAAGCTGAACCTCTGTGTTTCAGTATCACGGTGGATAAATGGCACTTAGCGGTGGGTCTGCAAAACTACCAAACAAAACAGGAACTACCCTGCTTGGTGATGCAGACCTGTAATCCTAGTCACCCGGGATGCTGAGACTGCAGGACTGCAAGTTCGAGCTCTGCCTGGGCTACGGAGAGATTTCGGGACTTGTTTGGGCAATTTGTCGAGGGTTCTCTCAAAATAAAAGCTTCAGAAGCAGAGCTCTTGCCTAGCATAAACGAGGCACTAGGTTCAACTCTTCAGTACTATGTCAACAAAACAACAAAACTCGAGGAACAGGGTAGCCCCCACCAGAGAGATGAGAAAAGTGAGCGATCCGGTTGGAAGAGGGAGCAAGAGCCCAGGAACCGTCAGGAAACCGGAGCGTCTGTAGGCGCTAACGCACAGGGGTCAGGTGTCCCGGGTCATCCAGTGAAGGAATTTTTCAGGTCTGGGTGAAGGTGTTCTTGGAAAGCCATACTAGAAGTGACTCCCTGGTAAACTAAGTTTGCCAGTGCAGAATGGTCCCCACATGCTCCATGTGTGTCCCCCACCTGGTCTTGTTTGTACCCACCAATGGACAGGAAACCTTGGCCAAGCAGGTGCCCTGGAGAACAGAGCATGAGAAGAGATTGGGTCAACCTCCTCCCTTTTTTTTTTTTTTTTGAGACAACGTGTCTCCCTTTTATCCCTTTTATTTCCAGCTGGCCTGGAGCTGGCTATGTAGACCAGGCTGGCCTTGAACTCACAGAGATCCGCCGGCCTCTGCCTCCCGAGTGCAGGGATTAAAGGCCAGTGCCAGCAGCCCAGCCCCTCCTCCCTTCTTTTAAGTGCCATACGCTGGGCAGTGTCTGGTCTCTAAAATGAAGAAATGGGCCACACAGACTGGGGGAGGTGGGGGTTGTTAAAGGAGTCTGGACCTAGTCGGGCACTGACTGTTTTCTAGAGTGCTTCTTCGGGTATAGCTCCTTCTGAATCAGGTCCTGTCTCTCCACTGCTTTCTTCCTGCAGGGAATACCTAACAGGCTTCCACAAACGGAAGGTGGAACGGAAGAAGGCAGCCATTGAGGAGATCAAACAGCGGCTGAAGCAGGAGCAGAAGAAACTGCGGGAGGAGGTGGGGTGCAGGGGACAGCAGAGGGCTATCTCAATCCCAGGGGACTGGCAGCCTAGGTTGACACTGATGGAGGCAGCTGGGGGACAGTCGAGGGTGTGTGAGCAGGACCGAAGGGCAGCTTATGAAGGTAGAGACCCTGGCGAGGGTGGAGTCTGCTTTTGAGCTTGCTTCCTGAACCATGGTCACCCACTGTGGAAGTGAACAAGGTGCTGCCCAGACTGGGCTGAGTGGCTGTACTCTGTGCATTTCTGTCTTAGGGTATTTTGTTTTGGTTTTGGTTTTTCCTATTGCTGTGATAAAATACTCTGACAAAGGCACCTCGAAGAAGAAAGATTTATTCTGGATCTCGGTTCAAGGGTGCAGTCAGTCCATCATGGCAGGAAAGGTAGTGGCAGGGACTTGAAGCAGCTGGTCACATCCAATCCACTGTCAGGAAACAGAGTGATGAGCACATGGTGCTGCTCACCTCCCCTCTGTGCTTGCACAGCCCAGGATCCCAACCAGGGTATCCCGCCACCCCCATGAGCCAGTTAACAAGATCTCCAGGCATGCCCTCAAGGCCTTCTCCTAGGCCTTCTAGACTTGGTCAGGTGACAGTTTACACCATCACACCTTCCCATTTCGCTTCAGCGTCATCAGGAATACCTGAAGATGCTGGCAGAGAGAGAGGAGGCGCTGGGTAAGTCCCCACCTTGGCCTCACATGGGCGGCATCCAGTGAGCCTGGGTTTCTTTGTCCCATGGTGGAGGAAGAGAAGAGGGGGAGAAAGCTATATAGAGGGTAATATACTTAGCTATATGGGTCTGAGTGGTGACCTGGGGACCAAGAGTAGTCTAAGTTCAAGTGGCCGGAGACCAGGATACCCAACCACGGGTAGACTGAGGCTGAACAGAGAGCCCAGTGCTGGGCATCGGGTGGACCAGCTGATGCCATGACTCAGTTTCTCCTAATGGGGACAGGCTGGAGCAGGAAGGGATGAGAGGCTCAGAGCGTTGTAACCAAGCTCTAGACTGGTGCCTCCGCTCACTCAGGGAGGGTGAAGGGGAAGCCAGGAGGGGCTCCATGGAAAGAAGCGCCGGCTCTAGAAGAGACCAGGCTCCTCTGCCTAGGGCTGGGAGGAGGCTGGCGCCTACTGGCTCAGCCAGGGCTGAGGCCTGGTCTGTGTGTACCCTGCAGAGGAGGCAGATGAGCTGGAGAGGCTGGTGACAGCAAAGACAGAGTCAGTGCAGTATGACCACCCGAACCACACAGTCACCGTGACCACCATCAGTGACCTGGACCTCTCAGGAGCCCGGTTGCTAGGTCTGCCTGCACCTGAGGTAGGTCCCAGGATACCCCTGGAGAAGAAGGAGCTCCAGTGCAGATGGACTTGTGGGGGCTGCTTAATGGTGACTCAAGTCAAGGGTCTTTGGGTACAAAGGCCCCCCCAACCCGGTAGGGCAGCAGAGGCAGGCCACCGTGGAGCTGAATGAGCTCGGGCAGCTTTCCATGCCTGGTCCAGCTCCTGCTTTGTCAGTTGTGTGTTGCAATGGTGGGAGCTGCCTGGGTGAGATGGGGTAAATACTTGGCGTGGAGCCCAGCTATGGGGGTGCTCAGCAGACCCCTCATGACAAGCAGCATACATGGCATGACTGTGCTCGGGCACAGAGTTTACAACTTGTGACTTAGAGTCCTTACTAGCTTGGACTATAATTAAAAACACCAGACAGCGCCAGGCGTGGTGGCGCATGCTTTTAATCCTAGCACTTGGGAGGCAGAGGCAGGCGGATCTTTGTGAGTTCAAGGCCAGCCTGGTCTACAGAGTGAGTTCCAGGACAGCTGGGGCTACAGGGAGACCCTGTCTCAAAA
>VZQC01006815.1:120406-199233 GCA_009823505.1 Rhizomys pruinosus
TTACTGAGTGTGTGTGTGTGTGTGTGTGTGTGTGTGTGTGTGTACGAGACAGAGTACAGGTACATGTGTGTGAGTACATGTGGGTAGGTACACATGTGCACAGGTACATGTGTGTGTAGGTAGGTGGGTGTAGGTACACATGTGCAGAGGTACATGTGTGTGTACAGATACATATGGAGGCCAGAGTGTCCTTTTCAGTTGCTGTCCACCTAATTCTTGGAGACAGAGCCTGTCACTGAACTAGAGTTGGATGTGTGATATGACAGGCTGGACAGCAAGCTTCAGCCCCCTACCACATCTCATGGGGTTGGGTGCTAGGGATGCAAGCTCAGGCTTCGTGTGTGAGCAGCAAGCACTTCCCAACCAAGCTGTCTCCCTAGACCCTGCTTCTTTTTCTCTGTTTCTTGTTCTAATTATTTATTTACTTTTATTTTCTATGTATGAATGTTTTTTAAACATTTTATTACTTTATGTATATGAGTGTATTGCCTGCATGTATGTGAGTCCACCCATGTCGTGCAATGCCGAGGAGGTCAGAAGAGGGTGTCAGATTCTCCTGGAAGTGGAATTAAGGATGGTTCTTAGCTGACATGTGGGTGCTGGTAATTGAACCTGGGTTCTTTGCAAGAACAGTCAGTGCTCTTAACCACTGAGCCATCTCTCCAGCCCCTATGTGTGAATGTTTTGCCTACAGGTAAGTACATGTAGGGCCTGCAGAGGAGAATCCTTGGAATTGGAGTTGGTCACCATGTGGGTGCTAGGAACCAAACCCAGGTCCTCACAAGAGCAACCAGTACTCTTAACTGACGAGCCATTGCTCCAGCCCCCCATTTGTGTATGCTGCCTTTGAACTCAGAGAGATATACCTGCCTCTGCCTCCAGTGGTAAAATTAAAGGTTGGCACCACCACACCTAGCTTCTTTTATTTTTAGAGATGGAGGCTGGATATGTTGCCCAGGCTGACCCAAACTTCTATACCCCACAAGTACTTCTTGTCTTCGGAGTAGCTGGGACTATAGCTATAGACACCAATACACAGCATTGCCTGGAAACCTGCATTTTTTTTTTTTTTTTTTTTTTTTTTGGTCTTTTCGAGACAGGGTCTCCCTGTAGCCCCAGCTGTCCTGGAACTCACTCTGTAGACCAGGCTGGCCTTGAACTCACAAAGATCCACCTGCCTCTGCCTCCCAAGTGCTAGGATTAAAGGCATGCGCCACCACACCCAGCCGGAAACCTGCATTTTTATGACAACCTAGGAAGAATGTAATTCAGGGTCCTTGAAACACTGAATAACACTGCAATAAAGATTGTAAATCTTGTGTAAATGCTTGTGGTTTCCTTGGGTACTTAGTGTTTGTTGAGTGAATACATGAACAGACAAATAGGTGGATAGCCTTGTCTGGCTTGGGGCTGGGGTCTATGTACTGGCCCACCAGTCATTGGATCCCTGCCCCCAATCCTTCCCAGGCCCCACTTGAGAGCCAGCTACTGGACCACAGGAGCTGCCTGGCCTGGATTACCCCCATAGAGGAAGTGGCTATGGACGTAGTAGGTGAGCATTCCAAGGCCAGCACTTCTGCTGAGAGTCACTGCAGGAGCTGCTTTCGCCCTGAGGAAGCTCCTGGAGAGAGGCCCAGGTAGGCTGGCTTTGGCTTTCTCCGCTAGTGGGTGGTTTGTAATAGGGAGTCAGGGATGGGTGGGCTCCGAACCTGCGGGTGAAGCCAGATGCTTTTCCCGAGTGTGCTGCAGTTTTTCTCCACACAGTGAGGTGGCTGGACTGTGTTAACCTCTCTCCTTGTTGGCCACTTTCACCTGCTTTTATGATTATTTTTTTTCCTTCATTACATTACTTTGTGTGTGTGCGTGTGTGTGTGTGTGTGTGTGTGTGTGTGTGTGTGTAGAGATAGGAGGGCAACTTTCAGGAGCTGGTTTCTCCTTCTACCACATGGGTCCTGAGGATCCAATCCAGGTCATCAGGCATGGCGGTGACCACCTTACCCACTGAGCCATCCTGCCAGCCCTGTGCTCTTATGATTTTTTTTTCTAAAGTTTTTTTTCTTAATTTTTATTTATTTCTGTATATGTATGAATGTACTGTCTGCATGTAGGTTTGTGCACACGTGCCATGCAGTGCCGTGGAGGTCAGAAGAGGGCATCAGATTCCCCTGGAACTGGAGTTCTCCTGGAATTGGAGTTTCAGACAGTTCTTGGCCGCCATGTGGGTGCTGGGGATCGAACCCGGGTCCTCTGCAAGAGCAGTTGGCGCTCTTAACCGCTAGGCCATCTCTCCAGCCCCATTATGATTTTTTTTTTTTTAACTATGGCCTCATCTAATCTATTCCTTACATTAGAGTTCTTGACATCCTCTTTTGAGGGCCCCGTGCATATCAAACACTTGATTGCTGAGCCAAGCCTCTCAGCACCCCCATAGACTTTGTTCTTCAAGTTGCCGAGGGGTGAAAGAAGAGTCGTTTTCTCTGTGATAGATGTGGGCAGACGCCAAGTCCTGGTTACATGCAAGCCCAGAGTGGGTGTGGTGTCGCTCATGGAACGGGGTGAATGGACATGAGCCAGGGCTGAGGTCAGTGACTGGGCCACACACCTTGAGAGCACGGGACCCATGACTCTCCATGACGCCTCGATCTCCTGTGTCGCCCTAGCAGGGTCTACGGCTCCTTATCGTCTGGCAGCCAGCTTCCTGCACGGGCTGAGGCTCCAAAGTGGCGGTTGTAAGGGGGTCTCTGTTCAGCCTTGGAACAGGCAGGCAGGCCCCTGCTGCCGCCGGCCCCTTCCCCACAGCGCAGCCGTCATGGTTCTTCTTGCTGGCAGACAGGCAGCAGGGGCCTCACTCTGGACACATGGTGATTCTTAGCCCAAGCCACACAGCTCATTCAGTACAAGTTTTCGTCCTTCTCCCCACCTCCTGCCCAGCTCCTTCATCCTCACCCCCATTCAGGAGCAGAGACTTGGCAGACCTGGCTTCTATCCCTTACACAAATGACCTCCTAGCAGATGGGTAGATGGCACATGTGGACCAGAGGATCCTAGATTCAGCTGGATCTGAGGTCTAGCCTTAGGTCCATCATTTCCCGACCAAGATCTCAGACGGCTCATGCAGCCATACGGACAGACTGAACGGTTATTAAACTCAGCGTTTTGAGAGTTGCCAGGGCGGTACTGATTAATGAGACAGGCACATCCCCAGCTACACGGGGCTTGTGGTTTAGTCAAAGAAATGAAGAGAAAGAACAGGAGCATGGGAATGGCTAGTTAATCATGGTTGTGATTAAAGCCATAGAGGAACAGCAAGTGTCAGGCCACAGGCAAAGTTTCTCCGAAGACGGTTAGTGGCTTGGTGAAGGCCTGCGTGGATTAGCCAGTGAAGTTGGAAATGTCAGGGCAGAGGAGGCTCCTAAATTATTTGGGGGAAGGGAAGTGGATGTGGTGTTGCTCAGGGAACAGGGTGAATGGACATGAGCCAGGGCTGAGGTCAGTGGCCTGGCCACATAGGAGAGGTATGAGGGTCTGGCATCTATGGAATGTGCTTGGAATTAAGTTGGAATAAGCCTCTTTGTCATTGGGTGCTGCTGGGAATTGATCTCCAGGAGTTACATACTAAGCCAAGCATTCCACCACAGAGCTACACACCCAGAGGCGCCCTCCACCCCCATCCAGCTTTTATTATAATTTAAGAAATTTACCACTTGGGAGGCAGAGGCAGGCGGATCTTTGTGAGTTCAAGGCCAGCCTGGTCTACAGAGTGAGTTCCGGGACAGCTGGGACTACAGGGAGACCCTGTCTCGAAAAGACCAAAAAAAAAAAAATTTTTACATTAACCACCATGAGGGTTATGGAACAAAGCTCAGGTCCTCTGCAAGAGCAGCCAATGCTCTTAACCACTGAGCCATCTCTCCAGCCCCTAAAACCACCACCACCAACAAAACCAGTTGAGTTATATGTATATGTGTAGGATTGTGAATGTGAGTGCAGGGCCCATGGAAGTCAGAAGAGAGTATCAGGTCCCCCGGAGCTGCAGTTACAGGCGGCTGTGAAACCCCCTACGAGGGTGCTGAGACCTGAACTTAGGTCCTTTGCAAGAGCAGTCTGCACTCAACTACAGATTCATCTCTCCAGTCACCACCACCCCGCCCCAGCCAACTTTTAGCCTTAGGTAAAGGCTAAGAGGCAAAAGTGGCCCAGAAGGTAAATATGAGTCATCCGCAGGTTGCAGGATACACACCAGTCTGTGGCCTCCTTCCTGGGTTGGGGGACATGGACTCACTGTCAGAAAGGGACAGTTGCAGGATATACACCAGTCTGTGGGCCTCCTTCCTGGGTCGGGGGACATGGACTCACTGTCAGAAAAGGACAATGGGATCAAATCTTTGTGCTTCCTTTTGCCCCCCACTAAGCTCTGCAAGCAAAAGAGGGTCAGGGAGGCAGCCTATGGGATTCAGCTCTGAGAGGGACACATGCTCTGTGTCCTTCTGTATCGCACAGGACTTGTGACTCTGGGGGTAGACTGATGGCTCGGCATATCCTGCTCTTGCAGAGGACACAGCAGCTCACAACCACCTGTAATTTTAAGTCCCGGGGGATCTAAGACCCTCATCTGGCCTCCATAGGCACCTGCATTGTGCACACCCTACCCCCAGGCATACACACACGTAATTAAAAATAAAATAAATCTTGGGGCCTTGAGAGACGGCTCAGTGGTTGAGGGCACCGGCTGCCCTTGCAGAGGACCCTGGTTTGGTTCCCACTACTTACACGGTGGCTAGCAGCCCTCCATAACTCCAGCTCCAGGGACCCAATGCTCTCTTCTCTCTATAGGTTCTTACCTACATGGGGGCAAAACAATCATACATATCAAATAAATGATAAAATAAAAATAAATATATATACATATTTTTTGGTCTTTTCGAGACAAGGTCTCCCTGTAGTCCCAACTGTCCTGGAACTTGCTCTGTAGACCAGGCCGGCCTTGAACTCATAAAGATCTGCCTGCCTCTGCCTTCTGAGTGCACCACCACACCTGGCTAATAAAATATTTAAAAAAAAAAGTTAAAGCTGGGCATAGTAGTACACACCTTTAATCCCAGCACTCTAGAGGCAGAGGCAAGCGGATCTCTGTAAGACTGAGGCCAGCCTGATCTACATCTAGAGATACTTGCTTGAGTCCTTGCAGGCTAGGAGGTGGAAAAAGGGCAAGCTCTAGAAATCACAGCTGTGACCATGTCATGGTCAAGCTCAGAGGGAAAGAGGATGGGTTATATGGCCCACCCAGCCCATACAAGACCCCCACACCCTCTCTCTGCTCTTCTGTCCCTCTCTCTCCCCCTCTTCCCTTCTCCTTTTCAGACAGGGTCTCTTTTTGCAACCCAGGCTGACCTTGAACTCATGGCCTTCCTGTTAGTGCTGGTATTGCAGGTATGCACCACCATGTCTGGCTAATTTATTTATTCTTAATTGTGTTTAACACCATTCTAGAATTGGCATTTATAAAATTCTACTTAATGCTCTTTTTTAATATTATTATTTTTATTTTATGTGGGTGTGAGCATTTGGCCTACATGTATGTAAGTGTACCCTTGTTATGAAATGCCTGTTGAGTGTCATATTCCCGTGGTACTGGAGTTAAGGATGGTTGTTAGCCACCATGTGGGTGGTGAGAATTGAACCCAGGTCCTCTGCAAGGCAAGTCAATTCTCTTAACCACTGAGTCATCTCTCCAGCCCCCTTAATGCTCTTTTTATACACATTTTTTGTCTTTTTGAAACAGGGTCTCCCTATAGACCCAGCTGGCCTGGAACTCAATCTGTAGACCAGGCTGGCCTTGAACTCACAGAGGTCCACCTGCCTCTTGCCTTCCAAGTGCTAGGATTAAAGGCGTGGGCCACCACACCCGGCTTAAAGATGGTTCTTAGCTGCCATGTGGGTGCTGGGAATCCAACCTGGGTCCTCTGGAAGAACAGTCGGTGCTCTTAACCGCTGAGCCATCTCTCCAGCCCCACTTTTTTTTTTCTTTTTATACACTTGAGGTGGACAGACAGACACTGCCGTGAGCCTTTCACAAACACTCCTTCATTTAATTCTCCTCCCATCCCCTAGGGGGTGGCTCAGATTATCAGGCCAGTTTATAGATGATGTTTACCCGGGCACAGAGAGGACCAGTCACCTGGATCGAGTCTTAGTCATGCCTCTGCCTCCCATTCAGAGACAAGGCCCAGGGAGAGGAGGTCACTGAGTGAGGTCACCTATCTGGGATGTGACCCAGGTCTGTCTGTGGCCAGAACCCGTGTCAACTCATCAGACAGGAAATCAGAGCTGGGCACTGACCACTGTCCATATTTATGTACAGGGCAGGGGATAGGGATGGAGCTCAGGCCAAAGCAAGAAGGAGGTGCTGTAGTAGTCAGGGGTCCTGCTGGGCAGGGCCCTTGGCAATGCCGGGTTGGGGTTGGAGGCTGTCCCTCTTTCATGCTGGTGCTGTCCCCTGGGTGCCCAAGGCGCCAGGCTGGGCTGTAGATCTGACACCTCCTGCTGCTGGGCTCTGATAAGAATCTGGCTGTGGGGCAGGGATGAAACTGAATCCAGTCGGGCCTCCTCTGGCCTGGAAGTGGGCAAAGACCCCTCCTGGCCCTTTCTGGGCACAGCCAGGCCTTGCCCGTGGTAGCCTCCTCTGAGCCAAGAGAGCTTCTGCCCACCCAGGCCACTGCCCAGGCTGCAGCCTTGGCCCTGGTCCCCAGGAGACTCCCACCGAGCCGCTCTCAGGTGAGCGGCCGGGATCGGGTTCCGTTGGTTTCATGTCCTGCATTGTTCTTGGCTGGGCCGCTGGCTTATGAAACAGTAATGAGGGGCCCGCTCCTGAGGCCGGCCCCTCTAAGGTTTCCGCTGCCTGGGCCACCGCAGCCACCAGGGCCTGGAGTCTGGGCCTGGGAGGGCGGCAGCGTGGGGGCCTGGCCAGAGCCCCCGGGGAACAAGGGTGCTGACAGCCACCAGCTGCCACCGCTGGAGCCCGCTGCCCAGGTAACTGGAGAGGAGGGGGAGCACAAGGTGCCATGCCCTGTCTCCCACCACCAGGGGAGGGCCTTGTCATTCTGGGAGGTGGGGAAAGTGGGGGGCCTTCCTGGAGGGGAGCAGCCATTTCCCCAGCTGAGCCCAGCACCAGCCTTTTCAGGTGTGGCCCTGCTGTGGGCAGTGCCCAGGGCCCATCCGCAGCCAGGGACTGTGACCCTCCACTCTAGGGCTTCTGCCTCTCCTGCAGCGGGGCCAGCCCTTCATTCCTGCTAGATCTGGCTGGCACCTCTCCTCATCCCTCAGACTGGCCCCTTCTCTCTCTCCAGGTCAGGCAAATCCTCCCTTTGATCACCCTTGTCTTCTGGCTCTGAGGGTGCTCTGGGGCCTTTGGGAGGTCCCCATTCTCAAATGTGCACACATATACATGCAAATATATGCAATCTTGCACACATATATGCAAATATATGCAACTGTGTAGCTAATGGACCTGCTCACATGCAAGCATGCACATGGGTGCCCCAAACCACAGGTCACATGTACCTGCCCCTAGACCCATGTGTGTGCACACATGTGCACCCCAGATACCACTACCAGCCCTGGCTTGGGTCCCCAGGGTGCCTTCAGCCAATGAGATAGCAAGTCTCTGAGCAGGGAGATCCTAGGAGATGATGTCTACTGACACCCACCCATCCCAGCTGGGAGAGGCTCTGGGGGGGAGGGGATCCCCACGTGGCCCTGAGCTGTCTCCTCTCTCAGGAGCCCGGGAGCCCTTCCAGTGCTGAGGCACCCTACTGTGACTTGCCTTGCTACCCACGGACTTCTCGGGAGCCACTCGGTGCTGCTGCCTCTGCTGGCCAGTTTCTGGAGGGCCCGGGCCTCAAGCAGGGGCCTGAGGTGGGTAAAGCTCCAGGTTCCAGGGAAGGGCATCCTGGGAGAGAACGTCGTTGTCTTTTCTATGCATACCCCTTCATGGTGGCAGTATCCATCTGACGACTACTGGTGTGGGTCACATGTCCACAAAGTCTGGACAGAGGTGGGCTGTGGACATCAGTCTGTCCCTGTTTGTAGTTGGGTCTCTGAGCCTACTGTGTCTGAACCTGGCTGTCTTTCCTGGTGGCCTTGCCCACTGCATAATTCCATCCGGTAGAGGCTGGCTGTATCCTCCTGGTCCTTGGGCAGAATTTTAAAAGATTGAAAGAGCTGAGTGTGGTGGCAGATGCCTGTGTTTCCAGCACTGAGAGAGTGGAGCCGGAAGGATTGGGAGTTCAAGGCTGGCTGAACATAGCCAGACTCTCTTCCACCTCTTACCCCTGGAAAAGAAGGTTGAAGAGTTCCCTCAGCCAAGGCACCTGCTCTTACCCCTGTCTGGCTGGGCCCTGTCTGGGATTCTGTCCAGCCCAGGCCTGATCCCAGGATTCCCCTGTGAGATCATGAGACCTTGGGGCGGTCATGACCTGAGGGTCCAGAAAGCTTCCCATCTGACCCAGAGGGCTTCGGAACCACCTCTTCATGACTCACTTTTCCTGTTTGAACTAATTGAAGCTGAGTGAGGCCGAGGAGGGTGTGCCCAAGGCCCTGGGTTCGATACCGGTATTGCAAAAAAAAATATTTTTGTATTGATTTTTATTATTTTTGTTGGTTTTGTTTTGTTTTGTTTTGTTTTGTTTTGAGACAAGGTCTCCCTATAGTCCCAGCTGTCCTGGAACTCACTCTGTAGACCAGGCTGGCCTTGAACTCACAAAGATCCGCCTGCCTCTGCCTCCCAAGTGCTAGGGGTAAAGGCGCGTGCCACCTTTAATCCTAGCACTTAGGAAGCAGAGGCAGGCGGATTTTTGTGAGTTCAAGGCCAGCCTGGTCTACAAGAGCAGCTAGTGTTCTTAACCACTGACTCATCTCCCTAGCCTTAAATAAATAAATATATATATATATATATTTTTTTTTTTTTTTGAGACAGGGTCTTCCTGTAGCCCCAGGGGGCCCGGAACTCACTATGTAGATCAGGCGGCCCTTGAACTCAGAGATCTGCCTGCCTCTGCCTCCGAGTGCTGGGATTAAAGGCGTGCACCACCACTCCTGCCTTCACTATTATTATTATTTTATAGGCCATTCTGTGGGTCACTTTGTGAATACTGTGAGCTCTAAGCAACTTGAACTGGGCCCACCAGGAACAGCTTCTGTTAAGGATGACCTGCTCCCACAGTTCTTGCCCTCGGAACTTGCTGCTTTCACACCCCTGTCAGCCCAGCATGTGTCTGTCACTCAGCTGAGTGTCCCCATACGTGCTTCAGCCCTGATCATCCAGGGCATCGCCCAGCTCTGTCCTTTCCTAGCTGTGGCACCTTGGCCGGGCTCTTGACCCCTCTTAAGCCACAGTTTCTTCATCTGTGCAATGGGGCTTTGAAGTTTCATCCAAGGGAGGGGGTGTTGTGCTTCAGCAGCAGTACATATGGAGGCCAGCCGGCCCTCAGCCCTGGCTTCCAGTTCTGCAGTAGCTGCAGATCCTCGGACCCTGTGACATAGGTGCTCAAATACCCGCCTGTGTCTGGCTGGCTTGTGTATAACTCCCTGTCTCCCTTTTACCTTTCGAGGAAAGCCATGGGTTTCTCTCCCTTCCAGGGGTCTGTCCCCAACAGTGCTGTCGCTGCCGAGGGCCTCACAGCCGGCCCCAGGAGCAGGCACCCTGAGGCAGAACCTGTCTGCGGTGCCTGGCCTCTGGCAGCTTTGAGGAAGAAGGCCCTGACTCTTACACCAGCTCCAGCGGAGGCAGCGACACCCCTGATGATACCAGCCATCCGTCCTCTCCGGTGAGCTGTAGGCCAGGGACTGGGGACTAGAGCAGGTTGCCCAATATCCCCATCTCTGGGGGCCCCTAAGCCTCCCGAGGTGAGCTGAGTCTCTCCCTGCAGAACACCAGGCCAAGTGTGGCCACCTCCTGCCCTGCTGCTGGGACAGGGCTTCTGTCTGCTGGTCCAAGGTGGGCAGTAGTGAAGGCACGTGTAGGGAGGAGTGTGGGGACCCTAGGTGAGTCACCAAGTAACTGGGAAGTGGCCGTGACATCCAGAGCCAGCAGGAGGCTGCTCTAGCCACAGGCTGCTAAGCCACTGACCAGTCTGTCCTGGGGTTGATTCCAAAGGCAGAGGAAGGGAACAGGCCTTGGGGAGCCAGAGGCTTTCCCCACAGCCACTCTTGAAGGGACTGTCCCTCTGAGACCTCGCTCCAAAGGGAGGTGACAGGAAGGCATAGGCTCAGACTATGTGCTAAGGGCTGGCTCCATGGACCTGAGCTCAGGCTCCTCAACATCCTCTGAGCAAGACACTATTTAGGCTTTGCCAGTGCTGAAGCTCAGAGAAGGAAAGTAACTTACTTGAGGCTACACAGCTGGGAAGTCGTGGGGCTGGGATTTGAACCTGGTCCTCTCAGCTGTGACTTTGGCTCAATTTTTGCCTGAGGAGGAAGCTGTCCCTCCTGCTTGGGATTGGCTGAGTTCCCATCTGTCAAGAGTCAAGCACGGTGCCAGGCACACCCTCTGAGCAAGTTCCTTCTCCTCTGTTCTACCCTTCTACTAGAAGCACCGGCCCTGGGGCTCTCTGTTCTCCTCACCAGGCTTTCTCCTTCCCTGGCAGGATTGGGAAGGTGTGGAGAGGCCAGGGGAAGTCACCAACTGGGACAGACTCACCGTGATGATCCCTAGGAGGCCCCAGGAGGGGCGGAGAGCTGACAGTGCTCGAAGAGTCACCAGATCCCCTGCCAGAGGAGACGCCACCCAGAGAAAGGAGGGTGAGTTCTCAGCTGGTCTTGTGATCACAGGGGTAGTGATGCCCTAGGGTCCTCCTTGACCTCCATCTCACTGGCTGACCTTCCTTTGGTGGCCCAAGTGTTAATAATCGTAGCAGTTCTTGCATCATTGTGGAGGGCTGATGTGTGTCAAGCTACCTGCTCTAATGAGGCCATCTCTCGGCTGGCAGGTTGGGGTTCCTAAAGCATAAGGTACAGAAACTGGCTGAACACAATAGATGTCTCCCATAAACAGAATAAGGAATTGGGACTTCAGGCACAGCTAGATCCAGGTGTTCAGACAGCACTCAAAATCTGTTCCTTCTGAGGTGGCTTCATTCTTAGTCAAACCCTTCCCTGATGTGGCAGTATCATGACCCCCAGCAGGGCCAACTACATATGTGTCAGCTGCTCATTCGTGACCATAGAAGAGTCTTTCCAGTCAGTACAGTTAAAGACTCATGAAGGGTTCTCACAGGGACCAATGGCTGTGGGGCATCCTGTGACCTACGACCAAGTTGGCCTCTTGTGCAAACCTTGAGACCTAGGTTAGGAGGCAGGGAGACAGAGAAGTCAGGTGCCGTTCTGGAGGGTGGGGGAGGGGAGTCTGCTATGAGGCCAAGTCCCTGGAGGCAGGGGGGGCCGACCAAGACCTTGCTGGGACGTGAGCTTAGAAGGCTGATCCTCAAATTCTAGCCCTGGTACCTCTTTTCGGTGTGGAGAGGATTTGGGGCCAGGGGATCAGGACACTCATCTCCTTTCCTGAGGGCAGTCCTGCTCTTGATGGAGTCATCAACACAGGAGTGTGAGGATGGTGGCCTGGGGTCCCTGGAGGACTCACCATGGGAACTCACCACCTAGCAAAGCAGACAGGCAGAAGCTGGCCCTAGTGGTCCAGGACAGAGGATGGACAGACACAGGAGTGAGGGAAGAGATGGGCGCAGGACTGGGGCAGGAGAGAAGGGCTGTCCGGACTGCGGAGAGCAGGATTTGGAAGTGCATCTACGGAGCCTGTTGGCACCCCCAGTTCAAATGTAGGTGGGGTGCATCATTGGGCTACAAGGTGCTGGGCCTCCCAGCAGGCTGAGGAGCTGGGATTCTCCTTCCTGGCATGTCACCAGTGGAGGGGGAAGTGATGTCTTTGAACTTGTGCCTTGGGATGGTCGGGGGGGGGGGGAGGTCAGAATGCATTGGAGCCGAGTGTGGTAAGGGGACGAGAAGCTGGCTGAGCTCGTGGCAGTCATCTAGTGCCCCCTAGTTTAGCTGGAGTCATTGGGGGTTGCTGAGTTCTGTGGTGAAAGGTTGCCTGGCAACAGCATATTCAGGGCACTTGGTGTCTGCTCAGACCATACTTGACTACGACGGGAAAAGGCACGAGAGGCCAGGGATCTGCCAGATGCTGCAGCAGTCAAGAGGTCCACTCGGTTTTCCTGAAGTGGGAGAAGCTGCCTGCAATGGATGTGATGCCTGGAGACGGCAGCACACAGCATCCCATCCCTTCTAAATCTTTCCACTAAAATGCTTCTTCTGGGTGTGGTGATGCAAGCCTGTAATCCCAGGACAGGCTGGCTTTGAACTCTTTTTTTTTTTGTCTTTTCGAGACAGGGTCTCCCTGTAGCCCCAGCTGTCCTGAACTCACTCTGTAGACCTTGATCTCACAAAGATCCACCTGCCTCTGCCTCCCAAGTTGGCTTTGAACTCTTAAGTGGCTGAGGCTGGTTTCAAATTCCAGATCCTCCTGTCTCTACCTCCTGAGTGCTGGGATTACAGAAGTCTCCACACCCAGCTCTGCTTTCTTGGCTCTGAGCTCCCTGGGTGGTGGCTGGGATCCTCTCCATGACCTACTTTTAGTTAGAAGCTGCTGCCTGTCCACCTGGTGGCTGCCTGCTACATTGCAGTCAAGGGACCAAGACATAACCAAGTACGCTGGGTTCCCAGACACTGTCCACATTCCATGTGGAGGGGCAGGACACAGCGGGCGAGCACAACTGCGCACCTGCTCCGCATGGAGGGGTGTCCTGGGATGGGGCGGGGAAAGGAAGAGAAGGATCCAGGCTCTGGGCAGGGTGGCAAGAGTCAGCTCAGTCTGTGTACTGCATGCCATGCTGTGTGCTGAGCACCTCTGCCAGCTGCAGGGGTACCACGGGAGTGTAAGGCCCCACCCAGATAGGAAGAAAGTGGGTAGCTACGAAAACAGCAGGTGTGGGGAAGGACATGGAGGGCTGCCTGTGGTGGGCTGGACAGAGACCTAAGTATAAGACAGAGCCAAGACAGGGTGGCAGCAAGGGCCTTGGGTTTGGAGGCTCGTGTGGATGGGGGGGAGGGAGGGTCCTGTGGCATGTTTGAGGAAGTGAAAGGGTGAACACTGGACCCTGACAAGGGGAGGCAGATGGGGGGTGGTTATGATCCTTACAGAGCCTTGGCAGTCTTGAGAGATCCTGGATCTTGTTCCAAGTACAGCAGGCAGCCCTGGAAGCACTTTTTTTCTTTGCATTTTGAAATAATTTCAGATGTCTAGAAGTGTGGCAGTGATCACACCAGAGCAGCTATTGTACCCTTTAGAGGTGGTTCAACTGTAGTGCAATGGTTAGAGCAGAGTAATGTTGGTAGAGTGGGGGTTGTGGTTCAGTAGTGTAACACTTGCCCGGCAGGTGTGAGGCCCTAGGTTCTATCCCTGACCCCAGAAAAAAAGGTCAGTGCACTATTAAACCAAATGCAGACTGTGCAGAGTTACTGGCTTTCTTTCTTGGTTTGTTTTCTCTGTTGTCTGTTTTATACAAGATCTTGCCATGTAGCCTTGGCTGGCCTGGCTTCCTCCCTAGCTCTGCTCACAGGCCTGCCCTGACTTGCAGCAATCCTCCTGACTCCACATCTCGAGTGCTGAGATTACAGGCACTTCCAACCCAATATGGGTTTTCTCTCCTAGGACACAGCCCAGGAGCCTGCCCTGCACTTAGTTGCCTGGTCTCTGGTCCCCCCACCTGTGGTCTTTCCTTACCTGCCCTTCAAGGGCCATAAGCCAGGACAGACACAGTCACCTCATTCTGCTGGGAGAATGAGGGCGTTGGGCTCACAGCACCCATGCCGGCGGATTCCGGCAACCATCTAAGTAAGCAATGATGGTGATTCTGGGTGGGGTCTGGAGAGGAGAGAGGCACTGGCTTTGGAGGCCACCTTGAGTCAACAACAGGGTCGTGCCAGGTTCTGGGTTCAGACTGCAGGGACACCAGGTACTGACACAGCAAGGTTGGAAGGAACACAGCTGCGTGCACAAAGAGGGGAGGTGGCCTCAGGAAGGTAGTGGTGACTACTTCAAGAGGAGGCCACACTTCTCTCCTGAGCACCAGCCCAGGAGGTTATGGCCACCCCATCATGGGGCCGAGATCTTGGAGTGGTCCCTGTGCAGCGCAGGCTGTTCATCCCCTAGGTCAGCACTTCTGCAACTGTGGGACGCCCTCAGGCAGGGACTAAATACCTGACACAACCAACCTGATGAAGGAAGTGTGTATTTATTTTGGCCTACAGTTTGGCGGTACAGCCCACCATGGGTGAGGAAGGCGTGGCCTCAGGAGCGTGAGGTCACAGGGCATCTGCAGTCAGGAGCAGACCAATGAATACTGGGACCCAGCTCGCATTCTCTTTTTATATTTTTTTCATTTGTGTGTGTGTGTGTGTGTGTGTGTGTGTGTGTGTGTGTACATGACACACATGCACAGCTTGCATTTGGAGGTCAGTGGACAACTTAGTATTTGGTTCTCTTCTACTATGTGGGTCCCTGGATTATTATGCTTAATGGCTAGTCTTTACCTGCTGAGCCATCCTACCCATCCTCACTTTTCACACAGTCTGGGACCCCATCCCTTGGGGTGCTGCTGCCCACACAGTGGGCAGATCTCTTTTCTTCAGTTCACCCAGTCTGGAAGCTCTCCCATAGATGTACTCAGAGACTTGTCCGCTGGACGCGACTAGATCCTGTTGACAATATTAGCTGTCACACCTGGGGACCTGGTTGGGTGTCCATTCTGCTCCATGCAAGACCTGGGAATCTGCATCTCTCACGGATATCCAGCCATGGGTGCCTTGTCCCTATGCATTCCACCTCCCAGCCCTGAGACTAGCTTCTGGGCAGGAGAGGCAGGAGCAAGTGCTATGCACTGTCACCATGAAGGAGAGTCCTTAGAAGAGTTGGGGTGATTTGTAGACATCCTGCACCAGGAAGTAGATAAAGTCATCAGACAGCTGTTCTGCCATCTCCCCCTCTTTGGGGTCACTTTTCTCCCCAACTTTGCTTCTTCTTTGACATGTCCATGACCTTCCAGCTCTGGCACCCCTTCCCACTAAGCCATTCCAAAAAAGTTTCAAATCGGTCCCTGGCCTGGTGGGAAGGGGGTGCCCAAGCCCTGGTCTTTCAACCTGAGTTGGATGGATAAGCCCCTTTGGTATGGACACTGAGACCTCTTAGAAGCAGACTGGGAAGTGTACTGACTCTCTGTCCTGTCTGGACCCCTCCCCCTCACCTGGAACCTCCCTCATCTCTCTCCAGACACTGGCAGTAGCAGACAGAGTGCTGGACAGCACTGGGCAAAGCTCCGGGAGGAAAGTGGGTACTTCTCCTTGGAGCGACGTCACTCGGCACAGACCCAGGCTTCCTCGGCCCAAAGGGACACTGCTCAGACTGCTTCTGCACGAGAGACCCCTCAAGTTTCTGCTCCACCCCAAAATGCCCAGAGGGACACAGCCAGGACCACACAGCGGGGCACTGCCAGGACTTCCTCTACCCTGAGAGTCTTCCAGTGGGACACCCCTAGAACCACACCCACCCAACAGGGCAACGCTCCTCTTTCTTCTCCCCTCAGAGCCACCACCAATGGTCTCAAGACTTCTACCCAACAAGACAACCCACACACATCTCTTTCTTGTGCCCAGAGGGACAATCCCCAATCTTCCTCTCTCAACAGAACCCACCAGCTGGACAACCCCAGAACCTCCTGTGCTCAGAGAGACAGACCCAGCACTTCATCACCAAATAGAACCAGCCAGCGGGACAACCCCAGGACCTCTTCCCCAAGTAGGACCAGCCAGCGGGACAACCCCAGGACCTCATCACCAAATAGGACCAGCCAGCGGGACAACCCCAGGACCTCTTCCCCAAGTAGGACCAGCCAGCGGGACAACCCCAGGACCTCATCACCAAATAGGACCAGCCAGCGGGACAACCCCAGGACCTCTTCCCCAAGTAGGACCAGCCAGCGGGACAACCCCAGGACCTCATCACCAAATAGGACCAGCCAGCGGGACAACCCCAGGACCTCTTCCCCAAGTAGGACCAGCCAGCGGGACAACCCCAGGACCTCATCACCAAATAGGACCAGCCAGCGGGACAACCCCAGGACCTCTTCCCCAAGTAGGACCAGCCAGCGGGACAACCCCAGGACCTCATCACCAAATAGGACCAGCCAGCGGGACAACCCCAGGACCTCTTCCCCAAGTAGGACCAGCCAGCGGGACAACCCCAGGACCTCATCACCAAATAGGACCAGCCAGCGGGACAACCCCAGGACCTCTTCCCCAAGTAGGACCAGCCAGCGGGACAACCCCAGGACCTCATCACCAAATAGGAACAGCCAGCGGGACAACCCCAGGACCTCTTCCCCAAGTAGGACCAGCCAGCGGGACAACCCCAGGACCTCATCACCAAGTAGGACCAGCCAGCGGGACAACCCCAGGACCTCTTCCCCAAGTAGGACCAGCCAGCGGGACAACCCCAGGACCTCTTCACCAAGTAGGACCAGCAAGCGGGACAACCCCAGGACCTCTTCACCAAGTAGGACCAGCCAGCGGGACAACCCCAGGACCTCTTCCCCAAGTACGACCAGCCAGCGGGACAACCCCAGGACCTCTTCACCAAGTAGGACCAGCCAGCGGGACAACCCCAGGACCTCATCACCAAATAGGACCAGCCAGCGGGACAACCCCAGGACCTCTTCACCAAATAGGACCAGCCAGCGGGACAACCCCAGGACCTCATCACCAAATAGGACCAGCCAGCGGGACAACCCTAGGACCTTGTCTCCTAACAGATCCACAAAACAGAATAACCCCAGAACTGCCTGTGCCCAGTGGGACAACCCCAGAACTTCTCCCAATAGAACCAGCCAACGAAACAACCCCAGGACCTCTTCTCCCAATAGAGGCAGCCAGAAAGACAACCCCAGGACTTCCTCTCCTAACAGATCTATGCAACGAGACAACCCCAGAACTTCCTGCATGCCACAGAACACCCCCAGGACTTCTTCCCAAGGAGACAAGCCTACAGCCTCCTGTAGCAGATGGGAACGCCTCCGAAGCACCTGCACCCAACAGGACAACCAGGCATCTTCCCCCCGCCGCCCCACTCCGAGGGGTAGTCCAAGGGACCCCTCTCCCCACCGCACCAACAAAGACATCCCTTGGGCTTCCTTTCCCCTCAGACCAACCCAGAGTGATGGTCCCCGACCCTCATCCCCATCTCGCACCAAACAAAGCCAGGTGCCTTGGGCATCCATTTCTCTCCGGCCAACCCAAGGGGACAGGACTCAGACTTCTCCTACCAGACCAGTTCAACGTGACGCACCTCAGCACAACTCACCGTCCCGCACCACCTCCTCCCCCACCCATAACCTGGTGCATTCTGGTGCCTCTCGGACTTCTTCACCCCTATACCCAGCACCACATGGGGCTCTCCAGGCCTCTTCAGAGGCCTCTCAGCCACCCTGCACTGTGTGCATCGGGCACAGGGACGCGCCTCGTGCCTCTTCATCCCCTCGCTATTTTCAACATGATCCTTTCCCCTTCTTCCCAGACCCTAGGGCCCCTGAGAGCGAATCACCCCACCACAACCCCCCCTACATGCCACCTGCTGTGTGCATCGGACACCGTGATGCCCCCTGGGCCTCCTCACCCCCTCGTCACACTCAATTTGACCCCTTCCCCTTCCTCCCAGATGTATCAGACACTGAGAATGAGTCTCCCCAGCACGACCCTCCACAGTTCTCCCCACCCGTGTGCATCGGGCACCGGGATGCCCCCCGGGCCTCCTCCCCACCTCGTCAGTTCCCAGAGCCCTCTTTCTTCCAGGATCTCCCCAGAACCAGCACAGAGAGCCTTGTCCCTTCTACAGACTCTCTGCATGATCCCCTCCACACCCCCACCCCTGTATGCATTGGTCACCGGGATGCCCCCTCTTTCTCCTCCCCACCCCGCCAGGCCCCCGAGCCCTCCCTCTTCTTCCAGGATCCCCCCAGAACCAGCATGGAGAGCCTTGCCCCTTCCACTGACTCTCTGCGTGGCTCTCCACTGCTGCCCCCACAAGTCTGCATTGGCCACCGGGATGCGCCGAGAGCCTCCTCTCCTCCCCGCCATCCACCCAGTGACCTAGGGCTCCTGGCACCCTCACCTCCACCAGGTAGCTCAGGCTCCCGGGGCTCAGCACCCCATGGAGAGACCAGGCACAACTTGGAGAGGGAAGAGTACACCATGCTGGCAGACCTGCCCCCACCTAGGAGGCTGGCCCAGAGGGAGCCAGGGCCCCAGGCGCAGAGCAGCAACGAGGGCCGTACCCGCAGCCCTGGCCGAGCAGAGGTGGAGCGCCTGTTCGGGCAAGAGCGCAGGTGAGCTAGGGTGGGTCCGGCCAGGTGGACTGGGGAGAACGGTTGATGGTTCTCAGGGCTCCAGAAGCAAGGGTTTAAGTCCTCCTGGCCTGCTGCCCAATGGCTGTGTGGCCTTGGATGAGTCACTCTGTCTCTGTATCTCTGCATATTGGGTTTTTTTTTTTTTTTTGGTCTTTTTGAGACAGGGTCTACTTGTAGCCTCAGCTGTCTTGGAACTCACTCTGTAGACCAGGATGGCCTTGAACTCACAAAGATCCACCTGCCTCTGCCTCCCAAGTGCTAGGATTAAAGGCCTGTGCCACCACGCCCGGCTTTTTTATACTATTTTATTTTAATTTTTTGGGGGGGTCTTTTTGAGACAGGGTCTACTTGTAGCCTCAGCTGTCTTGGAACTCACTCTGTAGACCAGGATGGCCTTGAACTCACAAAGATCCACCTGCCTCTGCCTCCCAAGTGCTAGGATTAAAGGCCTGTGCCACCACGCCCGGCTTTTTTTGTTGTTGTTGTTTGTCAAGGGGTTTGTTGAAGTAACACTCTGGATGGGTCAAATGGAAAGTCTACCGGGCTGGGTTCAAATCTGAAGTCAAAGCTATTCTGTATCCTGTGCAACCTGCTAAAAGTGATTTAACCTACTTGAGCCTCAGTTTCCTTGTTTGTCAAATGGAGATTAGCACAATGATTTAAATGAGGTTAAACTCTCAGTGATTTGGCCCGTTGTTTGAGCAGAGGGGTTTGGTGTTTTCCTCCCTGCATGAGGGAGAAAAAGAAAGGACTCCTTCCCTGTACATTTCCAAAACCAGAGTTTATCATTTTATTTTTTATTTTTATTTTTATTTATTTCTGTATGTGTATGAATGTACTGTCTGCATGCAAGTCTGTGCACCCGTGTCATGCAATGCCGCAGAGGTCAGAAGAGGATCTCGGATTCCCCTGGAATTGGAGTTCTGGAATTGGAGTTTCAGATGGTTCTCGGCCGCCATATGGGTGCTGGGGATCGAACCCGGGTCCTCTGTAAGAGCGGTCGGCGCTCTTAACTGCTAGGCCATCTCTCCAGCCCACCAGAGTTGATCATTTTAAATACATGGCCCAGGGATGGGCTGGTGCTCCGTGGTAGAGTACTTGCCTAGCACGCACAAGGCCCTGGGTTTGATCGATGGCACTAAGTAAATACATTTAATTTGATGCTGTTGGTGGTGCTGGGAATGGAGTCTGGACTTGCAGGTGCCAAGCACGTGTTCAGCACGTGTTCTGCCCCTCACTCTGCAAATACATATTTTACATAAGAGGGCTCTCAGAAGTGCAGACTTATTAAAAGTTAGGCCTTCCTCTCCTGGGACATGGTGACAGTGGGAAGAGGGGTCCTTGTGAGTGTCCTTGTGAGTGAGCTTGTGAGTGTCCTTGGTTACCAGTAGCGTGCTACTACTGGGGGACCATCCCTCCTAACCTGGCCAAGATTTCTCTCCTGGCTGTGCCAGCCCCTGAGTTTCCACAGCTGCAGTTCCATTAATAGAAACAAGGAGTGAAGGGTCTGGAAGTCTCAAAACTTCCAGTGTATAAGCCAGTGGTTTTAGGACATGACTGAGTGGTATAACCATTACCATGACATAATTTTAAAGCATTTCCTATAGCCTCTCAAGGCCTATACTATTTTGTACCTAAGAGTCTTTTCTTTGCTGAAAAGATCCAAATTGGGTGAGAACCCATATTTCTTATTCAAATTTCTTTTTTCTAATAAACTTGATCCACTTAATATCCAATCGAGAAACTTTGTTGACCCCAGCATTAGTGTATTTCTTTCTTTGGCCTTTAGAAAAAGGAAAACTATTTTTGGTGGGGATTGGTTTGAGACAGGGTCTCAGGGTGGGTCTTGAACGTGCTGTGTGATGGAGATGACCTGGAACTCCTGGTCCTCCTGACTACCTCCTGAGTGCTGGAACCCAGGCCCACACCACCACCTCCTGGGTGCTGGGATCCGGGCCCACAGCACCACCTCCTGAGTGCTTGGACCCAGGCCCACACCACCACCTCCTGAGTGCTGGGATCCAGGCCCACAGCACCGCTTCCTGATGCTGGGACCCGGGCCCACAGCGCCGCCCCAGCTGACAGTTACCTTTGTCCACTTCATTCCTCCCCTCTCACGTGGCCTGCTTTCCTTTCCTCACGGTTTCAGAACTCTGTGGAGTACCTTTGTTCCTCTGTGCTGTGTTTTTTCAAGTGGAATACTGTTTGTCCTCCAAGGATAGCATCCATTTGTGTGGGGAACAGAATCTGCGGATGGAGGGGGTGTAGACATGTATTTTTCTTTTCTCCGTTTACTCCTTGGACATGTATTTATTGAGCATCTCCTCTGATCAAGCACTGCTCTAAGCCTGAACAATTTTTGTCTGGAAGGGCTGTAATGTCAAAGCCCTGTCTTAGCTTCCCCCCCCCCTTGGATGCCTTCAAATTCATTAATATCATATAAGCATCCCATGATCTCAATTTAAAAGTCTTCTTCCTTGAATCTGCTTGACTTGGTATCTTTGGTTCTTTTTTTTTTTTCTTTTTTTTTTGAGACAGGGTCTTGCTGTAGCCCCAGCTGTCCTGGAACTCACTCTGTAGACCAGGCTGGCCTTGAACTCACAAAGATCCGCCTGCCTCTGCCTCCCAAGTGCTAGGATTAAAGGCATGGTTCTTTAACGTGATTCAGAAGCCCAGAGGCCTACCTACGCCTCCTAGAGGAAACTTACTGCCTTGTTTGTCCAGTACAGCCATAGCAACCTCAGGAGCAGGTAGATCTGGGGAAGGCTGCTGCTAAAGAGCTGGGGTTCCATGGGGGTCTCAGAATCTTCTTGCGTTCTTTAGGCCTATCTCTCAAAGCCTGATGGGGGAAAGGGGAATACGTCTCAGGAAGAATGACCTTGGAGCTAGCTGGAGTTTATATGGAAAATGCGTGTACTTGAAAGAGACCGAACAGTCACCCCTTCACAGGGGAGACTGCCACTGTGATTCTCCTCCAACTTCCTTGTTAGTAGTTCTGTTTGGAATTCTGCTTCCAAAGCTCCCAGACCTCAGTTTTGGGGAAACTTTTTCAAAGGCCTGAAATTTGATTAAAACTGGAAGCTCCTCAGTAAGCCCTCTAGCTTAGAATCAATCACATAGGTACTTCGGGGAGCTCAGGCCCATCTGAGTGAGCTCTCAGAACTGCCGACAACTCCAATAGCTTTTCAGACTTGACTCTAAATGACTTTGGCAAAGGCTATAGGACAACAGCAAAGCCCAATACCCTAGTCTTTGTTGTTGTGATCTCATCTGGTCTCATGCAGTCCAGGCTGGCCTCCAACTTACCACGAAGCCAGGATGACCTTGAACAGCTGATCTTCAAACTGGGATCGTAGATGTGATCGCTGCCTTGCTCTTCTTCCTTCTGCAGATCTCTGCAGTGTTCTGCATGGTTCTTTTTTTTTTATTTTATTTATTTTTGTATGTGTATGAATGTACTGTCTGCATGTAAGTTTGTGCACCCATGTCATGCAATGCCGTGGAGGTCAGAAGAGGGTCTCGGATTCCCCTGGAACTGGAGTTCTCCTGGAATTGGAGTTAAAGATGGTTCTTAGCCACCATGTGGGTGCTGGGGATCGAACTCGGGTCCTCTGCAAGAGCAGTCGGTGCTCTTAACCGCTAGGCTATCTCTCCAGCCCCTCTGCATGGTTCTTTACCTGAGAGCAAACTGGGGAGAGCGGGTTCCCCACAAGTACCTGCATGGCCTTCCCATCTCCTTTTGGGGGTCACTCTTCAGTTCTACTCACCCACCAGACATGGCCCTACCTATTCTTTTTTTGAGATAGGATCTCACTCCATAGCCTTCACTGGCCTGGAACTCTATGTAGACCAGGCTGACCTTGAATGGAAAGAAAGCCACCTGCCTCTGCCTCTGCCTTCTGAGTGCTGGGATTAAAAGCATGGGGTACCACTCCTGGCTATTTTATTTTATTTTTTATTTTTTGCACGGCTGGTAGATGGATGCCAGGGCCTCCTCACACATACGTACCCCTCTCCACTTACCAATTCAGATGACATTCCCAATTCAGTTGAAATTCGGTGGTCAGACTCCACAGAGATGGATATTCATGGAGTAGCTGAGTCTTTTGTGGTAGCTCCCTTATTAGGAGAGGGGAGAGACTGGGCCCAAAGTCTGTCAGGTATTCCATTTTGTTTTGTTTTTGTTTCTGTTTGAAACAAGGTGTTCTTGTAGCCCCAGCTGGGATAGAGGGATAGAACTCACTATGTAGACCAGGCTGGCCTCCATCTCACAGAGATCCAACTGCTTCTGCCTCTCAGGTGCTGGGATTAAAAGCATGTGCCATCACACCCCACCCAAGCTGCTCTACTTTTTATTTATTTATTTATTTATTTATTTATTTATTTTTTGGTCTTTTCGAGACAGGGTCTCCCTGTAGCCCCAGCTGTCCTGGAACTCACTCTGTAGACCAGGCTGGCCTTAAACTCACAAAGATCTGCCTGCCTCTGCCTCCCAAGTGCTAGGATTAAAGGCGTGCGCCACCACGCCCGGCTTGCTCTCTACTTTTTAATGGTGATGCCATGTTGACTGTGAATTACCATGGCTACCCATTGTTAAGCCAGACAAGTACCTGAAACCAAGCACTTTGGCGCAGGCTAAGTGTTATCGCTATTGGATTGGAGAGAGCCAATAGTTAGAAGGGTCTAGAGTTTTGGAATGCTGTTAACTTTGAGGTGAGCACAAAATACAGCTAGCTTGAGAAATTCTCAATTTACAGTATGGAGAGAGGGCAGAAAGAATGAGTGAGGGGGCACCTGACATCTGCCTCTCCTTTCTGCATCATGAGCTGTGCAAAGTTAAACGGGATCATGCATACAAGTGCTTGACATCCGGACCATAGGAACTGCTCAATAAATATTTTCTTAAACATTGTGATTATTTGTGCTCAGTGCCTGATACGCAATAGGTGCTCAATAAATTTGAATTCCAACATGCACCAGTCTAACCTTTGTCTGGGGTGGCTGGTGGGCTGCTGGTAAATAACAAGAAGTGTTGAAGGAAACAAGAGGGAGTCACGGCCAAGGCCTGCCTCCTCATCACGCTGCTGCCTCCATTCAGCAGTGTCTTCTTCACAGCCCCACGAGGCAGATTAGATAGTGTGGACTGTCACTATTTCCCAGAAGGGGAAACTGAGGCCCTGAGAGGATCATCCTTGTTTAGGGCCTCCAATGAGCTTGCAGCAGGTCTCTGAATTTCTTATACCACCTGTCATTTGGGGGTGGGCTGGGGGGGATTGGGTGCTGGGTAGAACAGTCCCCAAGGCCCTCTGGAACAGTTACATTTACTCATAGGAAGTCCGAGGCACCAGGGGCCTTCCAGACTCGGGATGAGGGACGGTCACAGCGGCCCAGCCAAGGTCAAAGCCAACTTCGAAGACAGTCCAGTCCTGCCCCCAGCAGGCAGGTGAGCACCGCTAGCCACCAGCCCTGATCAGTGGTCAGTGTGTCTCCCCACCACTCACAGCTCCAGGCAGGTGTCCTGGGCAGGGAGGTCCTCCTTTCCCCGAGGGTCAGCAGCTCTTGGTAAGACAGGCCTCCACATGGATCCTTTGAAGACAGCCCATCTGAGCTGTCCCCTTCTCCCCAAGACATCTGCTATCTTGAAGAAATCTCAGAGAGACTTGGGTGCATCAGGCAGGCTCTTGGGCTGCCTCATAAAGGATGGGGATTGGATCTCGAATGAAACTAAAGGACAAGGTACACCCCAGTGGCACAGTTACCTGTGGTAGAAATTCAGGCACCTGATAGCCCAGAACGGAATCAATATCTTGGGGAGGGGAGTCCGGAAAGTGAGCAGCTCTTTGCAGATCTCTTTCTGGAACAGAGGAAAGTGGGTGAGAGGGAAGAACTGCACCCCACTGAGAGAACCCAGGAGTTTCCACCTGCTTTGATCCAGGCTTCTAGGAAGACACAGCCTTAAGCCAGGGTCTGGCCAAGAAACACAGCGACCAGGAGTCCGGTGCCTCACCATTCCCTCACCTCATTCTCAGGTGACCAAGCCCGCTGCCAAGCAGGCAGAATCAGCCCGGCGGAGCCAAGCAGAGCCCCCCCATCCTAGGAATCCTGAGAAGCGGCTTGTGGGGGACCAGCGGCTCCAGAGGTCTTCACCATCCCTCAGGACATCAGCCAGGCCCCCTGAGTGGGAGGCACAGACAGAGAGACATCTTGAGACTGCTTGTACTGGCTTGAGGCAGCCCCTGGTGGGGTGGCAGAGTCAGGAGAAGTTGCCAGGCCCCTCAGACCCTAACAGATACCCAGAGAGGAGCTGGGAGAGCCAGGAGGAAGGCCCAGGCTTGGGGGGTGGGCCAGGACTTGGGGATCCCAGCCTGGAGGGGGCATGGAGGGGCCCTTCCCAGGTGCAGAGGGAAAGTTGGAGTCAGACAGAAACCTGGGAGGAACACCCCAGTAATGGGCGACAAGGAGCTCCCCAGAGGGAACAGGGCAGCCTGCGGGAGTTGTCTAGGCCCCATGAGCCTGCCAACCTCCCAGACAACTCCTGGGCAGAGTACTCCCATCTCCGGCAGCCTGAGGCCCCCCATGCCATGGGCTGGAGAGCTGAGGGAGTGTGCTCACATCCATATGGCCCTGAGAGGCCACCTGAGCTGGACTGGAGGGACCTGCTGGGTCTTCTCCAGGAACCGGAGGATGGGGCCTGGGCCCGACTCCCGAGGTTGGACTGGGAAGGTCTCCTGGAGCTCCTGCAGGCCCGGTTGCCCGGCAAGGACCCAGCTGGGCACTGGGGTGATCCAGTCAAGGCTTCAGAACCAGAGCCAGGTTCCCAAGGCACAGAAGCTCTCCCTATGGCAGAGCAGCAGAGCCAGCCTGAAGGCTGGGCCGAGGCTACCCTAGTCAATGGACATAGACCTGGGCAGCAGTCCCAGAGTCCAGCACAGCCTTCCAGCCCTGCCTGTCCCTCCACCCAGTGGCCAACGACCAAAGTGACAAATGGACCAGAGACTTCAACAGTCGGTGGTCTGGAGCAGAGCCACGAGGGGACCCGTAGTCCGCCAGACCCAGGGGTAAGTCTGTCTATTCTGCCCTTAACCGGTATCTGGGAAGCCCATTTCTGACAGGTGTCAGGAAGACCCTGTGTGATGCCAGCCCCAAGGCTCAGCCTAGATCCTTCCTGCTGACACCACTGAGCCACATGAACAAGAGGCAGTGACCAGCACTGGGGCCAACCACTGCTCTGAAGGTCCCAAGTGTGCGTTCCTCATGAGTCTCCATGGCAACTTGGTGGTCCTTGATGGATCAAGAAACTGAAACACTGAGGTCACCACAGCTAGCCCCTCCAGGATAGGGGAACCCAGGTCTCCTCAGTTCTGGTCACACTAAGGTTGCCAGCCTTCCTTCCTTCTAGCCCCATGAAAGCTGGATTGTGTTGTGTCTGAGGCTGGCTCATATCCGGCCCCTTGGAGAGCACAAGATGGCTTCACCCACCTCCCGCCTCTCTAGCAGCTCAGACAGGGAAGAGAGATCACAGAGCCCTCACTGGGTGGACAGTGGCCAGGATGGACCCCTGCCACACCTGGTGATGCTTCTGAGCCCAGAGCGTTGATCTGAGGATGGGGCAGAGAGGAGGCTGAACCCAGGCTGAGTTCCATGGGAACACTGCAATGGTTTGGGATGATGGCCTTTCCTGACCTCTGTCTCTCGCCAGCTCTGGTGCGAGGTGGGGCTCCTTGCCTGTCTCTTCCTTCAGTAGCTTCTGACCGGTCGGATCACCAGCTCACATGCAATGTGCTATGTGCTGTGCCACAAATGGAGAGGAGGCAGCTGCCATTGTCCCAGTTTCCTCTGGAAACTGAGGCCCAGACTCGTTAACATCTCCCAGGAGCCACACATGTCGCAATTGTGAGAAATGAGATTAAAGTGTCTGCTCCAAACCCCGGCTTTATTTAATGTACTGTGAAGCCCTGAGCTCTGGGCAGAACGGGGAGCCCCTCTCCCCCACCTCCCTGTGGCTATTCTCAGTTGAGTGTCTAGTTGGTCAGCACAAAGGCAATTGGGGGTGCAGGGTCAGCTGGCATAGGCCCACCCTCAAGGTGTCAGGCCCATGGGAAGGCAGGGCTATCACAGGGTGCTCTGGGAGGATGTGGTGCTGTCTGGATTGTCACAGGGAAGGAGGAGATCAGAACTCTCCAGAGAGGCTCAGGACACCTGGACGACTGAGATGGTGACAGGAGGGGCGGAGCCCTGGTGGAAAGATAACAAAGCAGAGTACTCACCAGCTCTTCCTGGGGCTCCCAAGTGCTCCCTAATCATGGCATTCAGGGTTCCCACCCCCTCCTTCTCCAGATTTGTCTCTTGCTGTGCTGGGCTTGCTGGGAAGCTCTGCATCCTTCCGCCTTTTTGTACATGCTGTTCCCATCACTAAGCATGCTCTTCCCTTTCCTCTTCACCCACCGAATGTCTGTTCATTGTCGGAGTCCTAGGTCTAGTGATCTCCAAAGGAAAAGAACCCCCCTGCCCCCCTGCAGTGCTGACCCCATCCCCAAGCTGGGCTTGGTAGTTTTACTTCCCTGGGGGCAGAGGCTGTGTCTTACTTCATCTGTCGAGAGCCTGATATAAAGAAATCTTTCCAGCTCAGTGCAGGGCAGATCAGTGAATACATGGGTGCTTGAGTGTGCCCAAGAAAAATAGGGAGGCTGTGTGGGACGGTAGGCTAAACGGTGATGGGCAATGAGCGGTGGATGCTGAACTAGATAGATGGAGGGTGAGCGATGGGCAGGAGTGTGTTCTTAGATGGATGAAGCTGAAGTTGAACATGAAAGGCGGATATCGCATCAATGAATGAATGAATGAATGAATGAATACACACTAAAGGGTGGTGAGTGGATGCTGGAAGGTGGATGGATGGAAGGGCGCATGATGTTAGTTGATGAATAAATAGAGGTGGTATGGAATGGGTGATGGGTAGTGATGTTCAATGGTGACAGGTGGGCGATGTAGGATGGATGTGTGATGGCTGGATTGACACACAGATTGAGTGACATTGGATTTTGGATGCATTGAAGATAACTGGGAAAATGAGATTGACGGACAAATGGATGGACGGACCCTGGGCAGTGACCTTAGCTAAACTTTGTTCTTTCTTATCTTCAGTTCCAGCCAGAGGAGCCTGAGGAGTTAGAACCGAGAAGAGATCAAGACTCACTGGCTGACCAGAAGCAGGCAGACTCGGTAGTTGGGTCCTGGGCTTGGGCACATGGAGGAGGAAGGGAAGGGAAGGGAAATCCAAATTGGAAGTGGACTGAGTCCCTCCAAAGAGCTCTGGGGTCATAAGAATCAAGACTGGCTCTGTCTTGGGGTCATCTGTGTGCAGAGTGGGGCCTTGAAAAGAGGAGCTTTGGAGGGGTGGTCAGCAGAGCTACTTCCTGCTTGGGAGTCGGTGAGAAGAAGGTTCTGGGGTCAGAAGCCCAGATCTGCTTCTAACTTGCTTTGCAGGTCCACTGCCTTTCCCTGGGTGAATGGCAGCCTGGCCTTGTGGTCTCTGAGGACAATGTTCTTCTGGGTTTGGAGGGATCAGCCAGGCTCAGAGAAAGAGTGGGCTTCCTGCAGCTGGGGTCACAAAAGTGGCCACAGTGCTGCAGGACCTGGAGGTATGCAAGGAGTGGACTCTGAAGGCTTCCCTGAGCCTGGCCTGTGCAGGAGTACAGCTGTGCCCTTCAAACACTGTTCTCACCCACAGCCTTTGGAGGGGTGAGGGCAGAGGCAGGCTGTAGGCTGGCAGACAGGGTAAGGAGAAGGGCTGTGCTTCTCTCTCCCTGCTGGTCCCTGCACTGCCTTCTGAAAAGCCAGATGTGGCAGGAAGCCCTGAGTCTGGCCCTGGCTCTAGTCAAAGCTGGGGTGGGAGAGTTCTGTCCAACCCGTCTCTGTGCAGACAAGGAAACAGGCAGAGGACTAGTCCTGGGTCCCAAAGTCAGCGTATGGCTGGACTCAAACTAGAACCCAAGGCTTGGATCCCCTACCCAATGCTCCCTCTGTCCCCAACCCTGGCCAGCAATTGCTTCCTGGCTCTCTGCTTCTATCTGCTTGGTGACCGGTCTTCCCTTCTGTGAAATGGGGAGGGGACGGGGACCTCAGTCACTAGCGGGACTGCTGACAACTTTGCTCTTCCTCTTTTGGGCTTATTTCTTCATGCTTCCTGCAGCTGGAGCTCTGTGAACAAAGAGGAAATAGCAACATGCAAACCTCTAGGCCACCCACCCTCAGGCCACCTCTCCTGTCCAGAAGTGCTAACTACCACATTCATGCATCCATCCATCCATTCATTCTTACAACACTTAGAAGTGAGTACCTTCTGTATGTGGTGGCGTACGTCGTCCAGGTGAGCCAGAGGGGTCACGTGGCACTCAGTGCTGTGAGCTCTGGGGGTGTGGCCACAGGGGCCACTCCTTTCCTCAAAGCTCTTATGGACCTGTGCTTTGATGCTTCAAGCTCTACTTCCAGAGAACCTGCAGATCCAGCAAGGGGACAGCTGGGCCCTGCCCCACCCCCACCTGTGACCTGCTCTGTCACTATGGGCCAGTCCCACTGCCTTGCTGGTGCCTGGGTTTCTTCAACAAACATGACTTCAAAGGGGGAGTACTGGGGCTCTGGCGTAGGAGTCTATGACTTGTTCCTTTCTTGTTAATTCCCTGAAGGGCACGCAGGTAACAAAGGCCCCTAGAGTGGAACTGGGACCGGAACTGGGACCAAAACTGGGGATATATATCATCCTTTGTTTCCAGATGGCTGTGACCACAAGAGAGATGCCTCTAGAGTTTCTGCATTTAGACATATATATGTATACATATATACATGTCTAAATGTAGACATTTATATATATACATATATATGTCTACACACACACATATACACACACACACACACACTTTCTGGTCTTTTTTTTTTTTTTTTTGAGTCAGGGTCTCCCTGTAGCCATAGCTGTCCTGGAACTTGCTATGTAGACTAGGCTGGGCTTAAACTCACAGAGATCTGCCTGCCTCTGCTTCTACCTCCTGAGTGCTGGAATCAAAAGCATGTACCACCACACCTGGCCTGGCTCAGATTCTTGACCATTAATATTAGAGCTAGATGCAAGATGATTAGCACACATCACATGGCGGGCAGGAACATGTCTGTGACCTGTGCTCCTCTCCTCGGCAGCCTGTGACTTGACTTTAGGCTGTTGGACACAAGTGTTAAGGATATGCAGGGCCCTAAAGGCCCTGTCAGTCAAACACAATGCAGTTCAAGCAAGTTAACCAGATTTTTCCTCAGCTCTGGGAGGGCAAGGATGGTTGGAGCCCTGGGCCTCTGTGGTGACTGAATGGTCAGGGGAGTTTGTGCCTCATCCCGCCAAGGGGACCTGCAGCCGACACTGGACCCTGTTTGACAGGCAGACAAGAGGCCAGCAGAGGGCAAGCCTGGGAGCCCACTCAAGGGCCGACTGGTGACCTCATGGCGGATGCCCGGGGACCGGCCTACGCTGTTCAATCCGTACCTGCTGTCTCTGGGGGTCCTCAGGTGGCAAAGGGTAGGCTGGCTCCCAAGGGGTTGGAGGGGAGAGGGTGGTTAGAGAGGGAAGAGGAGGAGGCCGGGGCCAGCAGAGAGAGAGTGGGGTCCAGCCGGAGGGATGGGCCACATGGAAGGACAGAACTTCTGGAAGGTGGGTTGTTTTTGTCTCCAGGGCAGGGCCTGGGCCCCGTCAGCTTTCAGGGTAACAGATGTCTGGGTAATCTCCAATCAGCAGCTGCTGGGCAGGTCCAGGGCAGGGTGGGGGGAAGGGAACAGGGAGGGAAGGCCCAAGGGGGCTCTGCAACTGCCCAGTGTGTCTCAGACCTGGGCCTATGCCAATTTCGAAAACATCTGGCCTTACGTAACCCATCCTCTGCCCAAAGAGGCCTGTAAACAGGCCCAGAGTGTGCTCCAGGGCAGGGAGGGGGAGGCAGCGATGACGCACCTTCTCTTCTCTTGCCCTCTTCACTGCAGGAGGCCAAAGGCTTGTTTCTGGGGTCTCCTGTCTCAGTGACTAGGCAGCTCCTGCTCTTTCCTCACTGTTGCTCTGGGCTGCAGCCCCGCAGGCCCCTGGGGATGGGGTGCTGAGGAAGGGGCCTCAGCTGGCTCATGGGAGTGAGCTAACAGCCAGGGGTGTTGAGGGGCTGATTTTGCAAGTTCCAGGTGAGAGAATTGCCAATGAAGTCACAGAGCACTGGATGCCACATCTGCAGATTGATGAAGCCACCCAGGGCTAAAGGGAAGGCGCAGGAGCTCAGGACCCACGCTCCTCCTCCCCCAAGCTGGGAGGGCTTTCCAACACTGTTTCCTCCCTTCCTTTCCTTTATGGACAGGGGCACTGAGGGCAGCCAAGCAAACATGGCTGTCAGGTACGATGGTCCTTCAAGCCACAGGCAGGAGCTGCCGTATCAAGCTAAAGGTCACCAAAACACAGCAGGGCTGGGAGAAGGGGCAGGGAAGGCCCTAGCGGAGAGAGGGAGAAGTAGGGAAACGCTCTCTGGATGGTAATAGTGATAGGAACTAGCAACTATTGCACACCTTCTGGACACTACCAGCAATTATTGTGTGCCTACTGTACAGGCAGACCCATGCTCCATGACAGATTCACACCCATGTACAGATGAGGCAGTAAAGCCCCTTGGTCCATGTCACCCCTGGACATAGCTGAGATCCAAACTCTGCATTGGTCGATCTCAGCACTAAATACTTAAACCCTGCACTTGTGATGCTGACCTCCTGGGACCCTCTGGAAGGCCTTAGTCTCCCCTCATGTTCCCCCCAAGATGTGTGGTAGCTGAGACTTAGTGAGTATGGCGGCTCTGACCCTGCTCACAAGAGAGGCAAGTGTAGTGACGTGCACCTGGACAGGGCACAGGCGACATCACTGTACCAGAGAGGCACACAGACGCAGGGGCACTGGGTGAGGAAACAGATGCAGAGGGCACTAGGGAGGGCTCACGTGCAGGGAGCACTACGCAAAGATGGATTCAGTAAGCACCATGCATGGAGTCTCAGGTTGAGAGCACTGTGTGGGGACTAAGATGTAGAGGCAGGCACAAGGAGACAGATTGGTGGGATATTAGGCAGGGAGATGGGTGTGAAGAGCTTTGGGCAAGGAGTCAGACACAGGGAGCATTGGGTGAAGGGTCAGATGCTTGGAGCACTGGACAAAGAGTCAGCTCTGGAGCAGAGAGGAGCCAGATGCAGGGAGTATAGGACCAGGACTTTCTCCTCCTCCTCCTCCTCCTCCTCCTCCTCCTCCTCCTCCTCTTCCTCCTCCTCCTTCTTGTAGTGCTGGGAATTGAACCCAGGGCCTTACACATGCTATGCAGGTGCTGTACTAGGGAACTCTGTTTCCAGCCCTGGTGTGTGCCCACTTATTTGCTAGGAGCAGTGGGTGAGGAATGGAATGCAGGGAGCACTGAGCAGTGAGTTTCTAAGTCAGACTGGAACATGGTGTCCCTATTTAGACTGAGACTTAAAAGGTGAGGAGCATTTTCCAGTCAATATTGGAGGGTAGAGGGAGAGAGAAAACAGCGCCGAGTGAGTGAGAGTGTGTGTGTGTGTGTGTGTGTGTGTGTGTGTGTGTGTCCCGTAGAAGACAGGAAGGGAAGTGTTCCAGACATGGCAGTCTGGATTACAAAGGACTGGACCTTCCAAGGGATTCCAGGAGCCCAGGGTTGTATCCTTTGTATGGAAGAGGTATGTGTGAAGATAAACAGACCCCTGCAGGGCACAAAGGCAGCTGAACTCTCTGAGGTATGTGATTCTCACTCAGAGAAGCACTCAGGTCCTTGGGTTGAGAAGGTGAATCCCTGGGGCCAGGAAAGGGGGGGGGGGGGTTGACTGGACTGTGTGTGCCCAAAGCTCCGATGGTGGGGGTAGGTCACATCTTCCCACTCACTCTCCAAGAAGGGCTTTGAGAAGTGAGTGCAGGGAGAGTGGGAAGTGCACGGTCAGCATCTAGACAGTGAACTCAACCTGTGGCCGGGCCTCCAAGTCCTTATCTGTGGAATGGGGTCAGTGATTATGAGAGCAATGTGCCTTTATTTTTCATCTTCTGGTGGTACTGGGGTTTAACCCAGGGCCTTCACATGCTAGTCCAGTGCTCTACCACTAAGCTATATTCCCAGCCCTCCATTTTCTTTCTTTTCGAGACAGAATCTTGCTATGTAGCTCAGGCAGGCCCTGAACTCACTGTGTATCCCAGGCTAGCCTCTGACTTGTGGTGATCCTCCTGTCTCTCCCTCCTAAGTGCTGGGATTATAGGTATGTACCTCCAAAACTGATGTGAGTGTGTTTTGAGACATGAACTTGCTATATAGCCCATGCTGGTCTGGAATTACATCTGTTGCTGGTTTGGAACTCTTGATTCTCCTGCCTCAGTCTCCCCCTCAGCTAATCCCACCATGCCCACCATGAACAATTCTTTTTGAACCCTGAATCAAAATGGTAGAGCAACTCAGATTGTAAGTAATGCAGGCCGTGCACCTAAGGGTCACTGACTAAGGATAAAGAGGTTGTCCTAGGTACTTTGCTTAGTTAACACTGCATCCTTACTTATAGCAACTATATGTGTAATTGCAGTAGACCATTTTACAGAGTGAAAGACTGAGGCAGAGAGTAATCAACTTCCTTGCCTAAGGTAACAAGGCTTGAATAACTACTTCCACGCTAGATTCCTGTGCGCTCAGCAATAAATGCCACCCTGGTCCCTCCTTACCTTAGGACTCTATTAAATCCCACAGGCAGAGAATGTAGAACCCACTGACAAGTGAGCTGGGAACCCAAACCCCCGGCAGGTGCACACCCACAACCAAGAACCCAGCACTTAACAGAAAGGCCTGGTGGAGAGACGGAGCATGTTCTGAAGGCTCAATCGGCCACTCAAGAGCTAACTCATTTTGGGCACAGCAGGCAGATCTCTATGAGTTCAAGGCCAGCTTCGTCTACATAGCGAGTCCCAAACCAGCTGGAGCTACAGAGAGACCCTCTCTCAAAAAGACCAAAAAAACTCAAAAAGGGACAAATAAGTCACCTTCTCAGGTTGCGGGAGGCAGGAAAGCCAGCTAGGCAGGTAACCAATGGGACTCAGTGATTAGTACTGAGTTCTGAGCTCACATCGCCATCCAACCGGGAGCCAAGACCTGGTAGGTCCATGACTCCAACGCGGGACTCGGGGATGGGGCGGGAAGCAGGGCCCGGCGACGAGGCAGCCACGCCCGGCCGCCCCCGCGGTGGCCGGACAGAGTCACCTGCACGCCCCGCCCTTCCTTCCTCCCGCCCCGCCCTCCGGTCGCCCCATCCGCTCGCAGCCCCGCCCCGCCGCTCAGGCCCCGCCCCCGCCTGGCCCTCGCTCCCATTGGTCCGCCTGTCTCCCCGGCGCTGTTTGTCCCGCCGTCCCGGCCCCCCATTGGTCTGCCCGGGTCCTCCCAGGAAGTTTGAAAAAAAAAAAGTTTTATGGGCGGATGGAAGGGGCCGGAGCAGCGGGGAAGGGAAGGGCTGGAGCGGCGGCCGGCGGCCGAGAGGGGCGGCGGGCTGGGCGCAACGAGGAGCCCGGCCCGAGAGCCCCGTGCAGCTTCCTGCCTCCCGCTCCCGCCGCCCCGGGGCGCCGCCATGACGGTGAGTGGCCCCAGCCGGGCCCCGGGCTTCGGTCCAGGCGGAGCCCAGGGCTGCCCGCCCGCCGGGGCAGGTCTGCCTCCCCGGCCCCCTGCCCCCTTCCCCCTGCCCCGGGCCCGCAGAGCGGACTAGTCCGGGCGAGTGACGCTTGCCCTGCCCCGGGTCCCCAGCCTGCTTGGCCTGGGTGCTGGGGAAGGTGCTACCGGCCCTGGGCGGGTCGCACCGGCCTACCTGGCCTAGAGTGGCCGGCCACCCAAGCAGGCGCGCTGGCCAGAGGCTGGGGTGAGAAGGGTCGGGCCCCGCCCACCCGACGTTGGGGAGCCGTGGTCGGTGCAGGTTGGCCCTGGTCAGTCTCAGCTTGTCTTCTGGCGAGAGATAAGAAGTTGGGTCCTCCTGGCTTTGGGTTCTGGCCTTGGGCGGGCGCTGAGGTTTGTGGTTCTCTTGGAGGTGGGCTCTACCAAGCCTTGCCAGTCAATTGCCTGTCCTCATTAGCCTATGGGACTGCACAGCGGAGAACACTTCCCATTTCCCAGCCAAGGGGCTTGAGTCTTGAGGCGGGCGCTGGTGAGTTGCCCTGAGCCTCCTTTCCAGGTCAGTCTCACCACCTGGCCACGATGTCCTGGGAAAGAGGGGCGTGGCTGCCTTTGATTTCTGGCTAGTGCCCCAAACAGGCTCCAGGAGCCTGGTGACCCTCTTGGGGTTGGGAGGCGGATGAGTTGGGTGTGTATGCACATGCGCGTGCCTGCCTTCAGCGGACTGGACTGCAGGCTAGTGAGGAGTGGGCTGGGCTGCCAGGGGTGTGGCCTGTGGGGCTCCTGTCCAGAGTGTGAGAGTGTGTGGCCTGGCTCTGCAGCCTGGACTTCCTCAGCCTCCTCACATCCTGCCACCTCCCAACTGGCCCTTCCTGGCCTCAGCAGCCACCCCTTCTCTGTTAAGGAGCAGAGGGAGTTAAGTAGTGTCCTAGGCCGGAAAAGATGGTTGGGGGGGAGCCCACTGGGTGCCTTCCAGAACCTGAACTGGGTACTTTCATGTTATCAGATTGATCATTGTAGGCTTGATGGCACCATCCCCGTTGAACAATTGGGGAACTGAGGTGCAGAAGATTGAGGATCATAACCCTGGTGATGTAGTTTTGCCGTAGCTGGGCCAGAATTTATATCCTGGTCCGTCTCAGTTTGCTTTCTGAGGATAGATAAGAAAGGTATACCAGTTGCCACTCCTGGGAAGCACGTGCCAAGCAAGGGTGGGGCTGCTGAGAGCCTTATGCACTGAGTCCTGCCAGGGTGCCTAGCTGAGGGTCCGCTCATCCCTGCTGGTAGGAGGAGGGCTTCCCGAGGGAGTTGGCTTGTGATTATAAGACTTTGTCAGGTGGAGATGTCAGGTGGAGGAGGGCAGAGTAGTGTTTGGAGGATGGGGTGTATAGGGAAAGGCTCATGACCATCTCAGAGATGCCGAAAGCGTGAGAGCTGGCCACGAGTGGTTCAGGGCACAGAAGAATTCGCTGGGTTCTTCCTGGCCACCATTCAGACCTGGGCCTCCCCCACCACTCCAGTCTGTCATCCTGAACCCCATCCCTGAGCCTAAGGTTTTGCACTGAGCAAGTGGCACAGGACTGGGCTGGGTGATAGAGGCTTCAGGGGCTGGTGAATCTGGACCAGCTGGGAGTCTCGAGCCTCTTTCACTGCATTTCCCCTTAGCCTGGCACAGCTTTGCTGAGGAGCCTTGTTCACCAGCTGCTGCTGGGCGTCAAATTATAGACTTGTCATTTTGTTTACTATCTGTCTCTCCTAAGCTCTGCCGGGGCAGGGGCCACAGCTCTTGTTCACAGCCCATGTCTTGCCCTGGAACATCACCTTGTGCCTTTAAAAAAAGCCAGGGCTGGGGGTGGCCTCTTCTCTCTGCAGATTCTCTGCTGGGTCTTAGATCCTAATCAGCCCACCTGGAGGGAAAACCAGGGCGGGAGGCAGAGCTGATGAACAGGGGCCTCCTAAGGGAGGGGACCTGGGAGATAGTTCGGGGACAGCAAGCCGAGCTGTGGATGAAATAAACGCTGAGAAGGAGCCTTAGATGCAGTTAACAGTTCTAAGTATGAGCAGCAGCTTGGCCTGCTCAGTGGAAGAGGAAGCCTAGTACTTCAGGCTGAAGACAAGGCAGGTATGGAGAAGGGGCTTGGGTGTCCTGATGTTAGGGGTCTGTCGGGACATCGTGTTGGTGTAAGTAATGTCCCTCAGGAAGGGGCATGCCAGACTGGCAGGGGAGGTCAAGACATTTGATAGCCCTCCTGAGGGTCCTCTGGCAGAGCTTGCTTAGAAGGGACTGTGGCTGAGGCCCAGGTTAGAGGCAGGACTGACCTTTGGCACTGGTTGGGAAGGAGGACATGAGAGCCTATGGTTGTCCCTCAAAGCGTAGAGAGAAGCTAGCCGATCTTGCAGGTGGAGAATGGGCAGCTGGGCCCGAGGAGCCGGGGAGGTGGCAGCCTTCAAGGTACAGCTTGTCAGACCTTTTAAAAATGTGTTTTAGGGGGGCTGGAGAGATAGCCTAGCGGTTAAGAGCACTGACTGCTCTTGCAGAGGACCCGGGTTCGATCCCCAGCACCCACATGGTGGCTAAGAACCGTCTGTAACTCCAATGCCAGGAGAACTCCAGTTCCAGGGGAATCCGACACCCTCTTCTGACCTCCGCGCCACTGCACGACACGGGTGCACAAACCTACATGCAGACAGTACATTCATACACGAACAAAAAAAAATGAATAAAATTAAAAAAAATAATAAAAAAATGTGTTTTAGGGCTGGGTGTGGTGGCGCACACCTTTAATCCTAGCACTTGGGAGGCAGAGGCAGGTGGATCTCTGTGAGTTCAAGGCCAGCCTGGTCTACAGAGTGAGCTCCAGGCCAGCTGAGACTAAAGGGAGACCCTGTGTCAAAAAAAAAGTGTTTTAATGTTATTGTGTGTATATATGTGTGTGCACACATGCAGCAGAGGTGCAAACCCACATCTGGAAGCGGCTGGGAAGTAGCTTCAGGTATATTGCTCTATTACTCTCCATCTTATTATTTTTTAATTTTTATTCATTTTATTTCATTTTCTCTGAATGACTGCTTTGCCTCCATGTCTGTAAGTGTACTCATGTCATGCAGTCATGGAGGACAGAAGAGGGTGTTAGATTCTCCTGGAACTGGAGTTAAGGATGGCTGTTGGCTGCCATGTGGGTGCTGGGAACTGAACATGGGTCTTCTGAAAGAGCATTCAGTACTCTTAACTGCTGAGACACCTTACCTCTCCAGCCCCTCCACCTTATTTTTTGAGACAAGGTGTCTCACTGAACCTAGAGCTTGCCAATTTAGCTAGATTAGCCAGCCTGGCCAACGACCTCCAGGAGTTCTCCTGTGTTGGGTTCTAGGTGTGCAGCAGCACACAGGCTTTGTAGCTGGTGTTTGGGACCTGAGTGCAGAACCTCGTGCTGTGTGGCTCGTGTTCTCCTGGCCTGACGACCTCCCTAGCCCTTGGCAGATCTTTTGACCCTGGCTATAGGTTCCCTTCCCAGAGCAGGGTTTGTTTTTTTTTTTTTTTTTTTTTGGTCTTTTTTAGACAGGGTCTCCCTGTAGCCCCAGCTGTCCTGGAACTCGCTCTGTAGACCAGGCTGGTCTTGAACTCACAAAGATCTGCCTGCCTCTGCCTCCCGAGTGCTGGGACTAAAGGCGTGCGCCATCATGCCCGGCCCCAGAGCGTTTTTTTTAAACTTTGGCAGTCTTCTCTCCCCGAGGTCACATCTGCTGGGCGTGGTGACGCATGCCTTTAGTCCTAGCACTCAGGAGGCAGAGGCAGGCGGATCTTTGTGAGTTCAAGGCCAGCCTGGTCTACAGAGCGAGTTCCAGGATAGCTGTGGCTACAGGGAAACCCTGTCTCGAAAATACCAAAAAGGAAAAAAAAAAAAAGAGTCACCTGGCTGTGATGGCCGGGTCAGGCCCTCCAGTCATCTGCCACAGCTGAGCCAGGGCTCAGAGGGGAGAGGTGACAGCCACTTCACTCCTGAGGCAGCCCTCTGGGTCTCTGCCTGTCATTATGCCTGTGGGCCTTCTCCCTTGAATCACCCCCACCAGTGACAGCTTTACAGACACAGCCCTTGGCTTCTTGGGGCCAGATTGGGGTCAAGGATCTGCCCCAAAGCACAGGCATTGACACCTGGGAGATGAAAGAGAATTATTCACTCATAGCTGCTTCTGAGACCTGCTGCGGCCAGGCCTCTTCTGCCAGGTCCCAGGAGGATGGGAGGTCCAGGCTGAAGGACAGTGGAACCAGGCACTGTCCTGTCTTAGCTAGAGAACATCTGGGTTCCCTTGTCACAGGTGGGGGATGGGCTGGAAGAATAGAAAGCAAACCGGATGAACACGGCTATCTCCTCCCTCATACAGGTATGCAGGGTGAGGGAGCCTCACCTGTGGCTGTGGGTGTTTCTAAGTGTTCAGGCTGCCAGCCACAGCCTCTCTCAGCCCATTTCTACCTGAGGAAAGCAGACCTGGAGAGTGGCTGGGTCAGGATGCTCTGGTTTCCAGCTGCTACTGCCCACCCCACTCCACCATGTCACCAGCTCCCTTCAGGCAACCAGACACCTTGGCCTCACGAGGCCTCGATGCAGGCTCCGATAGGTGGGCCCAGCCACGGCAACAGGTGGCCGCCTCCTCCCTGCCAGCCAGCCTGGCCAGCCCTGCTCCTCCCTACTAGGGGCAGAAGTTGAGGCTGCAGAGAAACAGGGACCTAGATAAGAAAGGCTGGGTGGGCAGGGAGGCTCTAGTGGCTGGCGCCCTCCACATGGGCAGGTCAGGAAAATGCTAGGATGAGCAGCTTCATGTAGGCCTGGGCAGGGATATCATTCAGCCCACAGTGGGATATGCTGCAGCTGGGGGTATCCAGACCCCAGTGCTGGGCCACCCTGGGCAGAACCCGGCAGGTAGGGCTGGTCAGAACTGAGTACCCACCCTGGCCTGCCCAAAGGGACGTAGGAGAAAGAAACCATAGAGTGTGTCTGAGCCCAGCCTGGGCTTAGCTCCACCTTTCAGGGTTGCTGGGAGATGAGAGAAGGGGAGGACCAGTTGGCAGGTCAGTGGCCTGCCTGGTTACAGCATCCAGGTGGGCCACTCAGGCTTTGTCAGAAAGAAGCTGCATTGTTTGCTCAGCCGTTGCCCCAGGCTGTTCTCTGACCGCCCTACGGCAGCTTTCTTCATGTCAGTATAGGCAAAGTTCCTTTGGTCCCCCGCCCCCCCTTCCTGGGTAGGGCCAGAGAGCTTCAACATCTGGGGCCTGTGTTTCAGCTCTTTATCCAAACTGAGCTCTTAGAGGATGCTGGGGAAGGAGGCCAGGGCTGCCTCGGGCTGGGCTTCTCGGTTCGGCAGGGCAGGAGGGGTGTCCTGGGGCCCTTAGTCCTTTCAGCTGGTCTTCTGGGACCTTAGTGTCACAGGACTGGGGTACAATGACTGCCATACGCCCTCCTCAGTGACCCAGACAGCTTTCCTCGTGGGACTAACCTCTGCGTTCCCATCTCCCGTCTCTCCACAGCCCGATCTACTCAACTTCAAGAAGGGATGGATGTCCATCTTGGATGAGCCTGGAGAGGTAGGATGGGGAGGTGGGCGTGGCCTGATATGGGGCTTTCATGGAGAGATCCTGGCCCCTGGGGATAGCTATGGGTCCATGGCAAGGGCCAGGTAAAAACTCTGAAGGGGTTGCGTTTCTGGTCCAGGGGAAGGGAGACTTGGATACACCGGCCTCCTAAGCGGTCTACAACATGTCAGTCACAGGGTGGAAGCGTCCTGGCTGCATAAAGCTTACACCCCATTCCCAGCTCCACTGGGAGCATCTTGGCCCTCCCTCTTCATGATAATGGTGGCTGGAACCTGAGGGTCTCGGTGGAGGTTTCACAGAGAGATCATCTGGCTTGAGTCGTACACATTCCCGGACACTGGGCCATAGAGGTGGGGCACAGAGCATAGGCTCAGACGTCTCTCCAACCTGGAGGTCCATTGGTCAGTTGCATGTCTGTAATTTGTGCATGGTGGATGGGTAGGGGACAGTCATGGAAGTTCCCGTGTTGCCTGCTGGGAGCTCAGCTCACCACCCTCCATCTATCTAGTCTAATGTATCTGTCTCTGGAAACTTTAAGGGTGGCGGCTGTTCACCAGCTCTGTTGTTTCGGCTGGCAGGGAGGCTAGAGCCTGGGAGCTGAGCTGGCACCCTGCCTACCTAGCCTGCATGCGCCTGTGGCTCAGATCTGTGTGCAGCCCGCATGCCGGGCAGGACTCAGAGCCAAGGGGAATCGCATTGTGTTTCCAGCCCACAAGCTTTATTCCCTGCAGCCCGCAGCCTTCCGTCCCCGCTGCCTGCCCGCCCGCCGTCCTTTAGTGGCTGCTCTCCAGGCTCACACAAGGCCTGGCGCCCTGCCAGTGACCCTTTCCTGGCTTCCCCACCCAGGGTCCCGGAGGGCAGAGGATTATGGGCCCCACCCAGAACTGGCTGTTACTCATGCTCTTTCGTGGGGTTTTGGAATGTCCAAGCTGGAAGGGCTTTGGGAGCACAGCCAGCCCAGCCCCTTGTGTACAGATGGGAGTCAGCTTCAGAGGGGTGAGATCCCTTCCAGGCCAAGAGGTGCCTTGGGCATCCCAGGCCTAGAACTTGATGCCTGAGGCCCACAGAACTCCATTTAGTTCCTGTTGCAGACAGTAACAGCAGGCCTGGAAGGGCCTAGAAACTGTTTGCCACAGGCACCCTCCCCCACTTTGCAGAGAGGCAGTTGAGGTCCCAAGCAGTACCTCATTCCACTCCAGGAGCAAGATGGCTCTCAGGGCTGGCCTCTTTGTGTGTCTCTCTGGGCTTGTGGCACAGGGACGAGCACCAGCTCTTGGGGACAGTTCAAGGGATAGGTACTTTAACATCACCCAAAGTCTAGGGACCTCTTACTGCCCCTATGGTAAGGTAGAAGAGTAAAGATCAGAGAAGTCCAGACACTCGCCTAAAGGCACAGCAGAGGAGCAGTTGCCCTCTGGGTCCTGAGATGTTAAACCCTGTTTCTCACCGGAGACTGTGGCTAGAAGTAGAAAGCATCACCTTCAAACCTTGCCATGTCCTGGAAGAGAGGACACAGAACACAGCACAGGCACAGCTTGGTGCCATGGGGGAGCCCTGGGAGGATGGGCCTGGGAGACACTGACCCTGGGTGTGGGCTGACCCTGACTGACATTCCAGCGGAGTGACCAGAGCCCCGAGGGAGGCTGAGGTGGACGGTGAGATTCAAGCGGGTCTGGTGTCCCTGCCCCTTCCTGTGTGTCTTGCTGACTTAACCTCGCCTTTTGGGAGGTGGAATCCCAAATGTGCAGGTTAACACATTCTCACACTGGAATGTGGGAGCAACCAGCTGGCTGTGTAGATGGGGTGTGGACTGCCTGGTGCTCTGCTGCCGCCCCGGGCCTCTTTTCAGTTCTCGTGCCTGAGAGATCTTTGTCCTTAAGCTTTGTGGCAGGCAGGCAGTTTAGGGAGAATACGGAAAAGAGTCCAGGCGTTGGCCCCGCTTGGTCCTTGACGCGCCGGGCATTTGACCTCACAAGGCCCCACCCTCCCTGAACTGCACAGGGAAGGCACTTGCTGAGCTTTGAGGTCTTCAGAGGGTGGGATGGGCTGGGAATATAGATCAGTTGATAGAGTGGTAAAAGCCCTGGGTTTGATCTTTATCACCACATAAACCAGGCATATGACACATGCCTGTGGTCCCAGTGCTCAGGAACCAGCACAATGGCTCAGTGTGTGAAGCCTGGTGACCTGAGGTCCAGAACCCACATAAAGGTGGAAGGAGACAAGCGACTGCACAGTCGTCCAACCTTCACACACATGCTGTAGCACACATGCCTGCCACCAAACACACATCATGCACACCCAGTAATAATAAAGGTGTTCAAGGTCATCCTGGATGTGTAACAAGACCAGCCTGAGCTGCTACAAACTACAAAGCCTGAGCTAAAAACAAAACAGTAGTGTGGAGTGTGGGTGTGCCGGCAACCCGAAGGACTCGATCTAAGCCAGGGATAGGTACTGAGGAGGGGCCAACTCATTCATAGCTACTGTCCCCAGAAAGCTGCCCCTCCCCCACAATAGTGTGAGGACTGGGCACAGAAGCATACACAGGCTTCTTCCCTTGCCTCCTGTCCTCCTAACCCCTGCTCACCATCTCCACAGTGGAAGAAGCATTGGTTCGTGCTGACGGATTCAAGCCTCAAATATTACAGAGACTCCACAGCTGAGGAGGTGAGGTAACTGGGTGGGAGGGTCCTAGAGAGGGCTGCGGCCCCCGGCAGGTGAATTTGTAGTGGTGCTCTACAGGACCTGTGTGGACCATGGTGGATCCTCTCGCTCTAGGCAGATGAGCTGGATGGCGAGATTGACCTGCGCTCCTGCACCGATGTCACAGAATATGCAGTTCAACGCAATTATGGCTTCCAGATCCACGTGAGGCTGTGTGTTGGGCGGGGAGGTGTGGAAGCCTTTATGCCCATCCTTAACATATCTAGGGAGACCTGGGGCCCAGGTCACTTCCTGCAGTTGTCACTGTGGTTTCACACCCTCTGCCCTTCTTAGTCAAGAAGGAAGGACCAAAAATAAATAAAATAAAATAAAATAAAAAGAAGGAAGGACCACCTCCTTAGGCTCCATAGGAGGAGGGAGCATGGGGCTGACCATGTGCTCACTTACATGTGGGGTACACTTGCAGACCAAGGATGCTGTTTATACCCTGTCAGCCATGACCTCAGGCATCCGGCGGAACTGGATCGAGGCTCTCAGAAAGACTGTGCGTCCAACTTCAGCCCCAGATGTCACCAGGTATGTGGGGGCTAGATGGGAGCTTTGACCGTGTGCCCCTAAATGGGGTCTTGTGGCTGTACTCTTTGCAGCTCATTTCCTCTAGCAACAAATGGGGCAAGAGCAGGACATGTCCAGAAATCATTGAAAATTTGGGGTTCAACCTATATGCCTTCATGTCCTCTTCTATTTTTTTTTAAATTTTTTTTTATTTATTTCTGTATGTGTATGAATGTATTGTCTGCATGCAAGTCTGTGCCCCTGTGTCATGTAATGCCGCGGAGGTCAAGAGGGTGTCGGATTCCCCTGGAACTGGAGTTCTCCTGGAATTGGAGTTTCAGACGGTTCTCGGCCGCCATGTGGGTGCTGGGGATCGAACCCGGGTCCTCTGTAAGAGCGGTTGGCGCTCTTAACCACTAGGCCATCTCTCCAGCCCCAGTCCTCTTCTATTTTAAGAGTGGAAAGAGGCCTGGTGCTTTGGAGATGAGACTTAGGAGGCAAAATTGGCTTTTGTCTCTGTGCTAAGTACCCTGACCTGTGCATACATCCTTCCCTTAAGCCGGGGGTGGGTGGGATGCTGTCTGTTTCCTGGTGACAGCATGCAGGGAGCTGGGGCTTACAGGAACAGTGGTGCTGAAGGGATCTGAGCCTGAGTCCCCAAGTTCGGCCACACCCTGGCTCTTCACCATAGGCTGGTATCTTTCCTGCCAATGCTTCAGATCCCTCAGCTATCTTCCTGAGTATCATGTCTGCAAGAGTGTAGGTGTGTTGCTGTGTGTGCAGGGGCCTTGGTGAACTCCAAGTGCTGTGCTGTTGTTCAGTATACAGTACTTGTTCGATATGGAGTACTTGTTCGGCATGGAGTACTTGTTCGGCACGCAGTACTTGTTCGGCATGTAGTACTTGTTCAGTACACAGTACTTGTTTGGCATGCAGTACTTGTTCAGTACACAGTACTTGTTTAGTACACAGGCTGGAATGCTGTGACAGAGAAATCCAGACAGTGTGGCTTGAGGCAGATGAGCACTGTTTTAAGTTTCAAGATCGCCCAGAGGTGTGCAGGGCGGACCTGGTGGGCAGCTCCTCGGTTCTCAGCTTGTCCAGGTCACAGGACACAGCTGAGGAGCTCTGGAGGCCCAGCTAGGACCTTCCAGACAAAGATAACCTAGCCCTTGAGAGGGAGCTGCTTCTAACACCCAGGCAGAACGTGAGCACACGTGGCTGCAGGGGATGCTGGGAACTGTAGTTCAGGGCTGAGTAACAGTGTACCTTGCTAAACTCTAGAAGAGGACTGCTAAGTGTCAACAACCTGCTCTGTGTGCACTCAGACGTCAGTGTCTCCCCATCAGCAGAGCTTGCAAGCACCCCCTATTCCATGGTGAGCCTCTGAACCCAGGGCCTGCCCTGATGCAATTAACACATGCATCATCTTCTCCAGGGATCTCCTGGGTGCTTTGCACGCCAAGTCTGCATACTTACACCCTGTGAGGTACTGCTGTCCAAGGTTCCAGGTCTTCTGGCAAATGATGGTGCTGGGATGTCCCCAGGGTCACTAAGGTTCAAGTTCTCAACCTCTAGCCAGGGCTGCTTGACCCGGATCTGTGTCCAGATCCTGGCACCTGGGTAACCTCAGGAAGAACTCTTGTGGGACCGAGTGGGCAAAAATTCCCCTGACGTGGCTCTGCTGGTGCCCTAGGCTCTCTGACTACAATAAGGAAAACGCGTTGCACGGCTGTGGCACCCAGAAGGCCTCCCTGAAGACGGGGGAGCAGCGGGCAGGCGCTGAGGTCATCAGCCGGGTTGGCCCTCGAAAAGTAGATGGACCAAGACAGTCCCTGGACTATGTGGAGCTTTCTCCATTGAGTCAGAGTTCTCCGCAGCGGGCCCGAATCCTGTCCCGCTCCACTCCTGAGCGCCCTGCCAAGCAAGAGGACCTGCAGCGGGACCTGGCACAGCGCTCAGAGGAAAGGCGCAAATGGTTTGAGGCCACGGACAGCAGGACCCCAGAGACACCCAGTGGTGATGGGTCGCGCCGGGGCTTGGGTGCCCCTCTGACGGAGGATCAGCAGAGCCGGCTCCGAGACGAGATTGAAAAGAAGTGGCAGGAGCTGGAGAAGCTACCGCTCCGGGAGAACAAGAGAGTGCCACTCGCCGCCCTGCTCAACCAAAACCAAGGCAATGGCCGGGCAACCCCGGGTGATAGCCACGAGGCCCTGGAGAAGGAGGTGGGTCCCTCTCCCCATCAACCCCCTCCTTGTACCCTAACAGTGATGAGGAGCTCAGCCAATGTCTGGCACCTGGGCTGCTCACAGGGGTACTTGTTCCCTCGCCCGTGGAGTTGGCTTGTTTTGTGTGGTTTTGTCTTTGTTCTGCTCTTAACCACAGGGAGTTGTGGGTACTGAAGGGAGGAGCCATTTGCTGCGTGGCTTTTAGCATCCCAGGTCTCAGGCACCCCTTTACCTTCTGTGCCTCATGTCACCCCCACCACACTTTCACAAATGGAAAAGGGATGCACAGGGATGTTGTCCCCTCTGGCTGCCTTCATGGGGCAGTAGATTGTGACCACATCACACTGTTCCCAGCCCTGTTTGGTCATCTCTGGGCCAAAGCTCACTCAGATCATTGACCTAGCCATCCTGGAACCAGCCAGAGTGTCCCCGTGCCTGTCCCCTAGCCTGCAGCTAGATCTGCTGGACTTTCTTCTAACCAGAGCTGTGACTAAGCACCCAGGGAAATCGGGCTTATGGCCACGTGGAGGTAGAGGCCGTGGCTCCCTGCCTCCCACCTCCTTACTTCGGCCCCCACTGACCTGGTCTTCCCATCTCCCAGGTCCAGTCTCTCCGTGCTCAGCTGGAGGCGTGGCGTCTTCGAGGGGAGACTCCTCAGAATACCTCCAGACCCCAGGAGGACGGCCACATCCCGCCAGGCTACATCTCACAGGTACGCTGAGCAGCTGCTCGGGGTGGGGGCACGTTTCTGGTTGCTGTGTCATCAAAGAGCACTTCATGTTTTGGGAGCCTTTCCTGTGTGCAGGGATAGGGCTGGCTGAGGAGCTGCTCAGGGTGGGGGCAGGTTTCTGATTGCTGTGTCAAGAGGACTTCACGCTGTGGAAGCCCTTCCTGTGTGTGAGAATTGTGTGGCATTGGCTACACACTGTCTCATTTAATCTCCCCACAGCTGGTGGGCATGATCACTGTGCCCATTTTGCAGACAAGGCCACTGAGCTCTGAGAGGGCATGTGACCTGCCTGAGGTTACCCAGTCTGCAGGTGTCAGAGGTGGGATTTGAGCCTGGGTCCAGCTGACTGCAGAGCCTGTGTGTGAGTCCCCGTGTGACACTCGGCACTTGGATCCCTTAACCTGCATCTCCTCAGGGAGGTGGGAGGGCAGTGGCCCTGGGATCACTCCCTGGACACAGGGAGAGGCTGTCCCTTCCCACCAGGAGGTCTGCAGGGCATGGCAGCCTTCAGGTTGTCCTTGGGAGTTTGCCTGGGACAGCAGTACTCAACAAAGGAGGGGACTATCCCCAAAGGGTGGCTGTGTTCTCCAGAAGTGACTTTGTCCCCTGAGGACAGTTGACTGTGTCTGAAAACAGTTTAATTGTCACAACCAGACAACTACTTCACCAGAGAAAACTCTGTGTGTGCTTATTATACGTTATATCAAGAATGTTAGTATATAATTTACAAATAAAGAAGTGCATAATCCTTTTTATTGTGAATTCCATGTAACAAGTGGATTTTTCTCTGGATGCTTTCAGTGATTTTTTTTCCCCCCTGTGGCCACAAATTTTCAACCATGGTGGTTCTCAGATGTGTGGTATGTTAGTATGTAAGAGGAGACACACATAACCAAACGTGACTTGACAATGTTGCGAGCAAATTCTTTGCTGAATTGGATGAGTTTTCTGTTGAGACTATTTGAGAATATTCTAGTCCAAATACTTCAATTGGTTTGTTCTGTATAAATGTAACGGTTGCTATAACACACTTCTGAGTTGAATCTGCATTCCTAACACTTCCTGGTCACTTGCTTAGTTCTAGACAACACATAAAATCAATAAATCAAGTCCCAATCCTTAATGCTGAGCAGTTTCCACAGTGTGAACCTTCCCCTGCGGCTGATGTCATAGCCTAGTGCAAAGGCGCTGAGCTTGGAAGCCGGCATGTTGCTGTGTGGGATTGCTACCGTCCAAACACTAGCCACAGGCAAGCTCAGTAGAGCACACACAACAATAAACACATTGAAATAGTGGTACTGGGAGCTGCACAGATGGCTCAGCTGTTAAGAGCACTGGCTGCTCCTGCAGAGGACCCAGGTTTGATTCTCAGCACCCACATGGCAGCTGACAACTGTCCGTAACTCCAGTTATGGGGGAATCCAACAGCCCTTTCTCACCTCCGTGGGCATTATATCACATGTGCACATATGTGCATGCAGGCAGTACACTCCACACATAAAATGGAAGTAATAAATAAAATATTTTTAAACACTAGTGGGGTTGACAGATTTGAGTATTGGCTGCGACGTTTTCTGCCTTAGTTACTGTCCTATTTCTGTGGTAAACCCCCTGACAAAAGCAGCTTAAGGGAGAATGGGAGGGACTGTCAGGATGTGCTCACAGATGCAGGGTAGAGTGGGAGGGACTATCAGGCTGTGCTCACAGATGCAGGGCAGAGTGGGAGGGACTATCAGGCTGTGCTCACAGATGCAGGGCAGAGTGGGAGGGACTATCAGGCTGTGCTCACAGATGCAGGGTAGAGTCTAAATCAGGAAGTCATGGCTGCAGGAAGCTGCAGCAGCCAGCTTGTGACATTGCAGCCATGGCCAGGAGGAAGGGAGCATGAGTGCTTGTGCTTGTTTTCTCCTCTTGGCAAAGTCTGGGACTCTTGGCCCGAGGCACGCAGGCACACTCCTTTAGGGTGGGTCTCCTGACCTCAGTTAACTAATCAAGTCAATCCCTCACAGGCAGGGCCAGAGGCTAACCCAGCCTAGATGATCCCTCACAGGTATCCCTAGAAGCTCATCTCCTATGCGATTACTGATCAGGTCTTGGTTGGTAATCAACACTAACCCATTACAATCATCTTCATTTTTTATTTATGTTTTAAGTTTTTATTTTTATTTTATGTATATATGAATTTTGCCTGTATGAATGCAAAGATGCCCATGTATGCAGTTCCTGTGGAGGCAGAAGGAGGAGTCAGATCCCCTGGAATGGAATCACTGACAGTTGTTAGCTCCTGTGTGGTGCTGGGAACTGAACCCAGGTCCTCTGCAAGAGCACCCATTGCTCCTAACTGCTAAGTCATCTCTCCAGCCCCACTTTTTTAAAAATATAATTCATTGAGTATATACGTTTAATTTTTTGTTGTTTTGTTTCTTTTGTTTTGCTTTTGAGACAGGGTCTCCCTGTAGCCCCAGCTGGCTTGAAACTCACCAGGCTGGCCTTGAGCTCATAGAGATCCACCTGCCTCTACCTCCCAAGTGCTGAGATTAAAGGCGTGTACCACCACACCTGGCTATACATTTAATTTTTAAATTTTTTATTTTATTTTATTATTTTTTTGAGACAGTTTTGTCTCCCTGTAGCCCCAGCTGTCCTAGAACTCACTATGTAGACCAGGCTGGCCTCGAACTCACAGATATCTGCCTCCCTCTGCCTCCCAGAATGCTGGGATTCAAGGTGTATGCCACCATACTTGACACATTCCATTTTTAAAACATTGTTTTGCAGCCTGGCATGGTTGTGGATGCCTTTAATCCTTGCACTTGGGAGGCAGAAGCAGGTGGACCTCTGTGAGATTGAGGCCAACCTGGTCTACATATTGAGTTCTAGGCCAGTTAGGGCTTCAGGGAGATCCTTTCTCAAAAAGACCAAAAACAAAAGATGGTTTTCTTACCAGCTGAGTCACAGAATTCCTGCACATTGGTCCGTCTGTTGTCTGTGGTCTATAGCATGCATACCTAGATGAAAAGAGAGCTTCGGACTCCAGGGAGGACAGTGGGAGGTGTTGGGATGAGGGGTGGACACCCATCTGAGCAGTGGCGTTGTGGGTAGGAACACTGGCTATGGTGGAAGGTAGAAGGTGGATGGGTGCCTAGCCTCTAAGGACATGTTATGCTGTGGACTTTTGTCTTCAGCGACACAGAAGGTGATCTTGGGGTTCAGCAGGAAAGGAAATGACAAGGCCCAGGACATGGTTGCTGTGAGCAGATTGGAAGAGGTCTGAAGGGAGAACTAAGGCCCTAGAGACTGGGGGTGAGATGCTGCAGTAGCAAGGGCCATCAATAATGAATTGTGTATGAGGAGGTCAGTTGAAAGGGCAGGGAAAGTTGGGGTCAGGTGAGGAGGCTGGCTTGGGGTTGCCTGGGTGTAGGGAGGTGGAGGGGACATGAGGTTGTTAAATCCTGCCTATGGTGGGGCCTGGCAGGCAGGCGGGGCCCCACACCACAGCCTGGGTTGGACGGAGCTCAGGACACCTTTCTGGGCGGGCCCATTACTTGTGAATCAGAGCAGCTCTGTCTGCTTTGCTATTAGAACTTGCTCTGCGTTTTGCTTGAGAATAGGTATTTTTGCTAAAATGAACATTGAAGGTGCTGCTGCGATTCCTAAGCTTCTAAGTAAGGAAAGTGAGGCTCGGAAAGGGAGGGCGGCCTCTGAGAAGCAGCAGACCCGTGCTCCTGTTTCCAGGGCCCGTCTGCCCCTTGGGCACTTCAGAGGCTGCCAGGGTTTCATCCTGTTTGGATGGGGCAGACATGCGGGCAGGTGGGACTGGAGTGCCGGGTGACAGGGAAGTGGTCAGGAAGCACCGAGTGGCTGGTATGTAGGCATCAGAGCCACGTCCCTCTCAAGCACAGAGGAGGCGATGAAACCAAGCAGGTCCTGGAGAGGTGCCCGTGCAGAGGGGTTCCCCAAGCCTTCTCTTGAGATCTGAGTGGGTGCCCCTCTTGCGGGGCTGCAGTTGAGCTGGCCACTGCAGAGCAGCTTATTGAGCTCTGGGGTTTCAGCGTCGAGCCTGGAATAGCTGCAGGAGGGTCTCCAGCTAGTGCAGTCGGACACCAGGGCTTCTTCCTCTATCTTGATGTGGCAGAGGGGCAGCAGTACCAGGATGCCTAGGCCACTAAGGAAGGCAGGTCACAGATGGTTCCCAGCCTTCTGGGAGCCTCATGATTAGTTGCTATCTCCTGTCACCAGCTGCCACGTCTGTGTGCCAGTTTGGGCCTTCACCCCCACATTGCTGGGCTCCCCCCAAACCTGCAGTGACTGAGGCTGAGGCTCACAGGTGGAGCACAGTGAGATGGTGGAGCATGGTGAGATGGGGCAGTCGGCCCCATCTCCTTGGGTAACCTGGTGTGTGGAACTCCAAAACTACGCGTCTCATCCTGAGTGCCGGGCAGTCAAGGCTGGGAACCAAGGCCCAGTAGCACAGCAGGGGCCTGCCTTCTCCCGCATTCACAACAAGTGGTCCCAGCCCTTCCCTGCTAACAGGCCTGCCGTGTCCCAGGAATAACTGGAAAAGGGAGTGTGGGCCTTGATTGTGGGCACCATGAGCCTCTATGTGGCTCTCTCTGCCTTGATTTCTTCCCTGCCTCCTCCCCTTCCTTTTTTAGTGACTTTTTTTCCCTTTTCTTTGTGTGTGTGTGTGTGTGTGTGTATATACGTACACTCGTATGTGTGCTTAAGTGGAGGCCAGAGATTTCTGGAGCTCTCCACCATTTTTGAGACAGGCTCTCTCTGTAGCTCTGTAGCCCCAGCTGTCCTGGAACTCACTCTGTAGACCAGGCTGGCCTTGAACTCACAGAGATCCACCTGCCTCTGCTGGGATTAAAGGTGTGCGCCACCACGCCCAGCTACAAACACATTTCTTTTCTTTTTTTTTTTTTTTTAATATATTTTTTTAATTTTATTTATTTTTATTTATGTGTATGAGTGTACTGTCTGCCTGTAGGTTTGTGCACCCGTGTCGTGCAATGCCGCGGAGGTCAGAAGAGGGTGTCGGATTCCCCTGGAACTGGAGTTAAAGATGGTTCTTGGGGCTGGAGAGATGGCCTAGCGGTTAAGAGCGCTGACTGCTCTTGCAGAGGACCCGGGTTCGATCCCCAGCACCCACATGGCGGCTGAGAGCCGTCTTTAACTCCAGTTCCAGGGGAATCCGATGCCCTCTTCTGACCTCTGTGGCATTGCACGACACGGGTGCACAGACCTGCATGCAGACAGTACATTCATACACATAAAGAATAAATAAAAAATAAAAAAATGTTTTAAAATAAAAAAAAAAAAAGATGGTTCTTAGCCACCATGTAGGTGCTGGGAATCGAACCCAGGTCCTCTGCAAGAGCAGTCGTGCTCTTAACCGCTAAGCCATCTCTCCAGCCCACAAACACATTTTTAAAATTTGTAGCCCTAGCTGGCTAGGAACTCACTATATAGAGAAGGCTGGTCTCAATCTCACAGAGATCCGCCAGCCTCTGCCTCCTGTGTGCTGGGATCATGCCCTGCCACATTTACATTTTTTAACAACTCCAACAGCTATAATCCTAGCACATGAGACCACAAGGCAGGATCTCAGGTTCAAGGTCAGTTTTATCTACAGAGCAAGACTTTGTCTTTAAAAAGATAAATTCAAATTGTGAGCTGGGGCTGTTACTCAGTGGGAGAGCCCTTGAGAATGCTCAAGGCCCTGAGTTCCATTCATAGCACTGAAAAAGAGACGGTATAAATCAAAAGATGAGACCCAGGCGTGGTGGTGGACACCTTTAATCCCACCAGTTGGGAGGCAGAGGTAGACAGATCTCTGTAAGATTGAGGCTAACCTGGTCTACACATTCCACATCACCTGGGGCTACAGAGAGACACTGTCTCAAAGCAAAAAAAACAAAAGATTAGAAATGAGTCTATGAGCATTGGAAAGATGGCTCAGTGGGTAAAGGCACTTGCTGCCAAGCCTGACACCCTAAGTTCCATCCTTGGGACCCCACATGATAGAGAACCGACTCCTGCAAGTTGGTTGTTCTCTGACCTCCACGGATGCATTATGGCACATGTGCATGCACCCCCAATAAGCAAATGTAAAAAAGAGATGAGCACCATCTGCTTCTCCGTGTCTAGCTCAGTGCCCCTCCATGTCTCACCCAGCCCCAGTACACCTCCGTAGACCATTGCACACATCTGATTGGCTTTCTGTGGCTATGGTGACAAGTTACCAACTGAGTCACTATGGATTATCATCTTGCTGATCATCTTGCTGAGAGTTGCAGGTTAGAAATCCAACCCAGGTCCTACCCAGCTGAGGAGGAGGTTGGGCCAGGTTGTGCTCTGTAGGTCCCCAGTGTAATCCATTTCCCTGGTTCCTGTCAGACTCGTGGTCCCTTCCTTCATTTCAAAGCCTACGGAGAGGAAGTCAGTGCTTGTTCCTTACTGTCACTCTTCATTCACGGGCACAGCTCTGATTCTCACCTTTTGGCCTCCTTGCCCACTCCTCAGCCCCCTATGATTACATTTTACCGCCACATTGTCTGGGACAATCCTGCTTCTAACTTCAGTTGGTTAGAGGCCTTTATTCTTGTAATGGTATGTGACATTGTAATGGTATGTGACAGAGTCCCAGCATCCAGGGTGTAAGATATATGAACATCTTTGGGGGCCTGTTGTCTGCCACAGTATCCTTTCCAGCCTTCTCCATGTTTTACCTACCTGCACTGGGACCTGCAGTGTGATGGGTTTTGTTCCTATGGTACTGTCAAGAGCTCGCTTTCATCCCTTAGTGTGCTGGACACTTGCCCACAGCTGTCTGTGTGGCACCTCAGTCCTCTCTCGGCGGCCTGTGGTCCTTTGTAAGTGCAGGCCCCATCGCTGACTCCTGGATTTTGCTGCTTGGTATTTAGGTCATTTTCAGGGGTTTTGTTTTGTTTTTTGTCATTTTTGAGACAGGGTCTCCCTTATCCCAGGTGGCCTGGAGCTGTTCTGTACACCAGGCTGGCCTTGAACTCACAGAGATCCGCCTGCCTCTGCCTCCCAAGTATTGGGATTAAAGGCGTGCGCCACCACGCCCGGCCCTATTTTCAGTTTTTGGTTTTTTTTTTTTTTTCTTTTTGGTGTTTTCGAGACAGGGTCTCCCTGTAGCCCCAGCTGTCCTGGAACTCACTCTGTAGACCAGGCTGGCCTTGAACTCACAAAGATCCGCCTGCTTCTGCCTCCCNTGTGTTGTGACTCCTCCCTTCCGTGTGTTGTGACTCCTCCCTTCCCATGTGTTGTGACTCCTCCCTTCCGTGTGTTGTGACTCCTCCCTTCCCATGTGTTGTGACTCCTCCCTTCCGTGTGTTGTGACTCCTCCCTTCCCATGTGTTGTGACTCCTCCCTTCCGTGTGTTGTGACTCCTCCCTTCCCATGTGTTGTGACTCCTCCCTTCCGTGTGTTGTGACTCCTCCCTTCCCATGTGTTGTGACTCCTCCCTTCCGTGTGTTGTGACTCCTCCCTTCCCATGTGTTGTGACTCCTCCCTTCCGTGTGTTGTGACTCCTCCCTTCCCATGTGTTGTGACTCCTCCCTTCCGTGTGTTGTGACTCCTCCCTTCCCATGTGTTGTGACTCCTCCCTTCCGTGTGTTGTGACTCCTCCCTTCCCATGTGTTGTGACTCCTCCCTTCCGTGTGTTGTGACTCCTCCCTTCCATGTGTTGTGACTCCTCCCTTCCGTGTGTTGTGACTCCTCCCTTCCCATGTGTTGTGACTCCTCCCTTCCGTGTGTTGTGACTCCTCCCTTCCCATGTGTTGTGACTCCTCCCTTCCGTGTGTTGTGACTCCTCCCTTCCCATGTGTTGTGACTCCTCCCTTCCCGTGTGTTGTGACTCCTCCCCCTTGTGGGTTCTGTAGCCACACACTATCCCATGCTACAGGAGAGATGCTGACCAGCCACACACTGTTCTGGGTGGACTGCTACCTCCTTCTCCAGGCACAGGGGCCAGACCCTGGGATGCTCAAGGGAAGAGTGTGAGTCTTCCCCTGACCTGACTGTGTGTCCCTTCTGTGGGTCACATTCCTCATGGGAGCATCCTGAGTCTTCCTGGTATCCAGGGAGTGAGGAGGCTGGGCCACCAAGAGGTTAGTGAGTTGTCCTAAATGGTACAGAGGTGGCAGGCTGGGCACTCTGCCCACCAGACTCTGAACCCTGCCCCCAGCTTTCCCAAGCCAGAAGCAGGAAACACCACAACTAGACAACTCCTTTCTATCACACGCCGGCTGTGTGTGCCTGGTACATCTTGGACAGCCTCAAGGGCTTTGCAGAGCAGTGAAAGCACGAACAGGGTCATGTGACCCCAGCCTGCCCCTGGTTTCAAGCCCATAGCCCTCCTGCTGAGCAGGGCAGTGCTGCCCTTCACACTTTAGGAGGCCCTTCCCAGCAAGACACAGGCATCGTGTGACCCAGCACCAAGGTGGTGGGTCACATGATGCTATGTGGAATAACAGGCTGCCAGCAACCTTGTGTCCTTGCATGGCAGGAGTTGCCCCCTAAGAATGGTGAGACCCTCCCAGTGCTGAGAGGTGGTGTGCTTTGGAATTGTGGATGAGACTAGGAAGGGTTACTTAGTCCCTGTAGCTGATATCCTGTGCAGTGTGACAGAAGTGCCAGTTCTTAGAGCTCACTGTCAGAAACAGACAGTGGAAGCTGGTCCTTGGCCTTATTCCGTGGGCCACACAGTAATACCTCTTTCTAAATGCTCTGTGTCCATCTTCTAGTTGTCCTCTGCAGAGAAGCCACCGTTAACCACCTTCCAGAAAAGGGTCCCAAGGCTGAGAGGGGCCAAGTTCCCTGGATAGTCACATGCATTTGTCATGGCGGCAGAGCCTGACCTGACTGCAGGCAAGGCAGGGCACATGGGCCCTCCTGAGAGGCCCCCCAGGCTCTTCAGCACGGCGTACTGTGTGAGGCCTCAGCCAGAGGCACTAGGTAGTGAAGTGTCTCCCTGGAGAGCCTTGCGCACAGGTCATCTTTCAGTTCAGGCGCAGCTGCACTGCTCTGGACCCTTGCTCCGATGCTCTCCACACACTTCCTCCTGGTCCTGTCCCCACCAGGAGAGGGGGGGCTGACTTCCTCCAACCCTTCTGCCTCTGCTGTTTTCAGCCATTGAAGCCATGAAGAAGGCCTACCAGGAGGAGCTGAGCCGGGAGCTGAGCAAAACACGGAGCCTCCAGCAGGGCCCGGATGGGCTGAGGAAGCAGCACCAGTGAGACGGCAGCGGGCCCAGGGTCTCGGGAGGGGCTGAGCCAGGGCCTGCCACCCTCTGTGTTAGTCCTGAGCTGGGTGGGCCCAGCCAGGGCCTGCCACCCACTGTGTTAGTCCTGAGCTGGGGGGACTGAGCCAGGGCCTGCCACCCACTGTGTTAGTCCTGAGCTGGGTGGGCCCAGCCAGGGCCTGCCACCCACTGTGTTAGTCCTGAGCTGGGGGGGCCCAGCCAGGGCCTGCCACCCACTGTGTTAGTCCTGAGCTGGGGNTATAGATGTACCTCAGTGGTCTAATACTTGCCGAGCAGGTGTGAGGCTCTAGGTTCAATCCTAATACTGCAAAAATGAAAGAAATAAAAAGTAGGTTAAGGAGCTAGAGAGATGACTCAGTAGTTAAGAACACTGACTATTCTTGCAGAGAACCTGGGTTCAGTTCTCAGCACCCACATGGCAGCTAACAACCATCTGTAACGCCAGTCCCAGGGGATCTGACACCCTCATCTGACCTCCATGGGCACTGCACAACATGGGCACATTTACAAACATTCAGGCAATACACTCATACACACTAAAAAATAAAAATAAAATGAATATAGCACTGTGTGTGTGTGTGTGTGTGTGTTTGTTCAGCTGGTGAACAGGCATGACAGACAGGTGCAAAATTAAATCCTCTTTTGCAACCCAGAACTCATTGTTCAGTATGAGTTTTGATACATAGAAGAAGGAACATGAAAAAAATAAAATAAAATAAAATGAATAAAATAATAAAAAGTAGGTTAAAAGATACAGAATAGGACCGAGATGGCTCAGCAGGTAAAGGTGCTTGCTGCCAAACCTGACGACCAGAGCTCAACCCAGAAAGAGAACTGATCCTCAAAGCTCTCCATGGACATCCACATAACACCACCACTACAAACACACAAACACACAAACACACACACACACACACACACACATGCACATGCACGCGTTTGCACACACAATGTAATTTTAAAAATGTTTTTAAAATGTTACAGGCATGGTGGCACACACCTTTAATCCCAGCACTGGCAGGCAGAGGCAGGCGGATCTCTGTGAGTTCAAGGCCAGCCTGGTCTACATATGGAGTTCCAGGCCAGCTGGGGCTATAGAGAGACCCTGTCTCAGAAAAACAAAAAAAGATACAACGTAGCCTGGTACTGCAGGCTTATAATCACTGTACTCAAGAACCTGAGGCCTGGGTTGAGTTTAGGGATAGCCTGGGATATAATACAGCAAGATTCTCAAAGAAGAGTCAATAGAACAAGTATGGTGCAGACCATGAACTTCTTAAGCAATCTCACTGGACTGGAAAACACCCTATATCCTTTTGAAGGGGATTTTGATCCCTTCCCAGAAAACAAATGGATTAGAATCCCTGCTCTGATATTAATTCATTAAGACTTCCCATGTTCCAGAAGTCACAAAAGGATAAGTCACAAAAGTCTCACTCCCTAGAGAAAGTTTCAGGACTAGTGTATAGAAAGAAACCTCAGCTGTTAACAGCCGAGAATTTGTGTATGGATTAACAATTGGACTTGGTCTAGGGCCTGAGGAAACACTTCCCTGATTGGCTATGGTTGCACTTTAGGAATTAACTAGGAGGAATAGAATGTTCTGGGCATGGAATGATCTGGAATGCAAGTCATCTTTAGTCATTTGAAACCCTTTTAAAAAATTTGAAGAGGAGACATATCAGATCCTATGGAGAGATTTTATACTTAAATCCTCCACTCAAAGGTGGATTAGAAAGGATTAAGACTGGAGGATTTTTAAAAAATCGTTTATTGTATCCCGTTGTTAGTTTGGTGGGTTAGAAATAAACTGAGTCTGGGGGCTGGAGAGATGACCTAGCGATTAAGAGCGCCGACTGCTCTTGCAGAGGACTGGGGTTCGATCCCCAGCACCCACATGGCGGCTGAGAACCGTCCTGTAACTCCAATTCCAGGAGAACTCCAGTTCCAGGGGAATCCGAGACCCTCTTCTGACCTCCGTGGCGTTGCATGACACTGGCACACAGACCTACATGCAGACAGTACTTTCATACACATAAATAAATAAATAAAATTGAAAAAAAGGTAGCAGTTAAAAAAAAAAAGAAATAAACTGAGTCTGGTGATATACACATAATGTAATCTAAGCACTTTGGAGGTAGAGGAAGGAGGATCAGGAATTTGAGGTTATAAGAAACTTTGTCTCAAAAAACATATGCCGGGCATGGTGCACACACCTTTAATCTCAACATCTGGGAGACAGAGGCAGGGCAATCTCAGAGTTTGTCTCAAAAAAAACAAAAAAACAAAAACAAAAAAACCCACCACAAAACCACAAGGGCTAGTGGGTTGGTTCAATGGATAAAGGCAATTGCCCACCAAGCCTAATGACCTGAGTTCTATTCCCAGGATCCACAGGGTAGAAAACAGATTCCTGCTGGTTGTCCTCTCGCTTCCGCTGTCACACTGTGGCACCCGTGACAACCCTCAATAAATGAATGTAAAGAATAAAATAAGGCCAGGTGTGGTGGTACACACCTTTAATCCTAGCACTTGGAAGGCAGAGGCAGGCGGATCTCTGTGAGTTCGAGGCCAGCCTGGTCTACAGCCCCCCCAGCTCAGTACTAACACAGTGGGTGGCAGGCCCTAGCTGGGCCCACCCAGCTCAGGACTAACACAGTGTGTGGCAGGCCCTGGCTGGGCCCACCTAGCTCAGGACTAACACAGTGTGTGGCAGGCCCTGGCTGGGCCCACCTAGCTCAGGACTAACACAGTGTGGTGGCAGGCCCTGGCTGGGCCCACCTCAGCTCAGGACTAACACAGTGTGGGCAGGCCCTGGCTGGGCCCCCTCAGCTCAGGACTAACACAGTGGTGGCAGGCCCTGGTCGGGCCCCCCCAGCTCAGGACTAACACAGTGGGTGGCAGGCCCTGGCTCAGGCCCCCCAAGCTCAGGACTAACAGTGCAGGCCCTGGCTGGCCGCTGGCTACGTGGCAGCCCTGGCTGGGCCCACCTCAGCTCAGGACTAACACAGTGGGTGGCAGGCCCTAGCTGGGCCCACCAGCTCAGGACTAACACAGTGGGGGCAGGCCCTGGCTGGGCCCACCAGCTCAGGACTAACACAGTGTGTGGCAGGCCCTGGCTCGGCCCCCTCAGTCTCAGGACTAACACGTGGGTGGCAGGCCCTGGCTGGGCCCACCTCAGCTCAGGACTAACACAGTGTGTGGCAGGCCCTGGCTGGGCCCACCCAGCTCAGGACTAACACAGTGGTGGCAGGCCCTGGCTGCAGTCCCCCAGCTCAGGACTAACACAGTGGTGGCAGGCCCTGGCTGGGCACCCAGCTAAGCTAAGCACTGGTCGGCGTGCAGGGACAACACAGTGGGTGGCAGGCCCTGGCTGGGCCCACCTAGCTCAGGACTAACACAGTGTGTGGCAGGCCCTGGCTGGGCCCACCCAGCTCAGGACTAACACAGTGTGGTGGCAGGCCCTGGCTGGGCCCACTCCAGCTCAGGACTAACACAGTGGTGGCAGGCCCGGCTGCAGTCCCCCCAGCTCAGGACCTAACCACAGTAGGGTGGCGAGCCCTGGCTGGGCCCCCCTCAGCTCAGGACAACACAGTGGGTGGCAGGCCCGGCTGGGCCCACCCACGCTCAGGACTAACACAGATGGGTGGCAGGCCCTAGCTAGGGCCCACCAGCTCAGGACCATAACACAGGGTGGGTGGCAGGCCCTGGCTAGTCCCACTCCAGCCCTCAGGACTAACACAGGGGGTGGCAGGCCCTGGCTGCCCCCCAGCTCAGGACTACACAGGGTGGTGGCAGCCTGGCTGGGCCCACCCAGCTCAGGACTAAACACAGTGGGTGGCAGGCTTGGGGCGGCATCCCTCCAGCTCAGGACTAACATAGGGGGTGGCAGGCCCTGGCTGGTGCCCCCCACAGCTCAGGACTAACACAGTGGGTGGCAGGCCCTGGCTCAGCTCCCCCCAGCTCAGACTAACACAGTTGGTGGCAGGCCCGGCTGGGCCCACCCACCAGCTCAGGACTACCACAGTGGGTGGCAGGCCCTGACTCAGTCCCCCCAGCTCGGGACTAAAAGCAGTGGGTGGCAGGCCCTGGCTGGCCCCCCAGCTCGGACTACACACAGTGGGTGGCAGGCCCTGGACTCGGCCCACCCAGCTCAGGACTAACACAGGGGTGGCAGGCCCTGGCTCAGCCCCCCAGCTCAGTACTAACACAGTGGGTGGCAGGCCCTGGCTCGGGCCCCCCAGCTCAGGACTAACATCAGTAGTGGCAGGCCCGAGCTGGGCCCCACACCCACCGTCGGAACATGGACCCGCAAAGACATTAGTAAGGGATATGCAACAGAGCCAAAGCGTATGGACCTGATAAATCCCGTCTCTCAGCTCAGGTCTAAACAACAGTTGGGGTGGCGTGCCTCCTGCGATCGGGCTGCGCCAATCATCCTGTTCGCAGCTCATGGGACATGAACATCAGTTGGTGTGTGCAGGCCTCTGGTTATAGTAGGCCCACACGGCTCGCAGCAGACTAAACACAGTGTGTGTGCCAAAAGGCCCTGGCTCGGCTACACGCTCAGCTCAGGACCTAACAAACAGGTGGGATCGGGCAGGACCCTCTTGCGGGCTGTGGCTCCAGACCCAGCTCAGGACTAACAAAAAGGTGGGTGGCGGGCTCAGCCCCCCCCAGCTCGGACTAAACAGGGTGGCAGGCCCGGGCTGGGCCCACCCAGCTCAGGACTAACACAGTGGGTGGCAGGCTCAGCCCCCCCAGCTCAGGACTAACACAGTGGGTGGCAGGCCCTGGCTGGGCCCACCCACCAGCTCAGGACTAACACAGAGGGTGGCAGGCCCTGGCTCAGCCCCCCCAGCTCAGGACTAACACAGCGGGTGGCAGGCTAGGCTCAGGTCCCCCCCCCCCCAGCCTCAGGACATAAACACGAGCAGGTCTGGTTGAATATTGGCTTGGCTAGCCCTCGCTGGGTGGCCCAAAGGCTAACCACTTCAGGGCTAGCATATGAGTGAATCAGTTTGGGTGCAGGCCCTGCGTTAACGTGGCCCGCACCCAGCTCAGGATCTAAGAACGAGACAGTCGGGACGTGGCGAGAGGGCCAGGGGCTGGGGCCCAGAGGACTAACAGCCAGACTAACACAAGTGTGGGTGTGGCTAGGTAGCCCTTGGGCGGTCCTCCCCTCGTTCATGATACTATCCCAACTAGTGTGTTTGTGCAGGCCCTGGCTGTGTCCACACCCTGCTTGCTATGACTAACTGACAGTGGTGGTTTGTCAGGGCTCTAAGCAACCCCCCCATCTCAGGATACACAGTGGTGGCTGGGGCCTCAGTCCCGCGCAGCTCAGGAACTAACAACAGGTGGTGGTCCAGGCCCCTGGCTGGGCCCCTTATACCCCAGCCTCAGTTGCACTTGTGCACAGTAGGGTGGCAGGCCCTGGCACTTGGTGCCCACCCAGCTCAGGACTAACACAGTGGGTGGCAGGCTCAGCCCCCCCAGCTCAGGACTAACACAGTGGGTGGCAGGCTCAGCCCCCCCACCAGCTCAGACTAACAACAGTGGGTGGCAGGCCTGGGCTGGGCCGACACCCAGCTCAAGGACAACACAGTGTGGTGGCATGGCTCAGCCCCCCAGCTCAGGACGAACACAGTGGGTGGCAGGCCCTGGCTGGCCCCCCCCAGCTCAGGACTAACACAGTGGGTGGCAGGCCCTGGCTGGGCCCACCTAGCTCAGGACTAACACAGTGTGTGGCAGGCCCTGGCTGGGCCCACCTAGCTCAGGACTAACACAGTGTGTGGCAGGCCCTGGCTGGGCCCACCTAGCTCAGGACTAACACAGTGTGTGGCAGGCCCTGGCTGGGCCCACCTAGCTCAGGACTAACACAGTGTGTGGCAGGCCCTGGCTGGGCCCACCTAGCTCAGGACTAACACAGTGTGTGGCAGGCCCTGGCTGGGCCCACCTAGCTCAGGACTAACACAGTGTGTGGCAGGCCCTGGCTGGGCCCACCTAGCTCAGGACTAACACAGTGGGGGCAGGCCCTGGCTCGAGTCCTTAAACAGCAGGTCCCGGGCGAAGCACCCCAGGAATCGCATAACAGGGCAGGAGGCAGGAAGGAGAGGAGGGCAACAAGGTGGGCGCCTAATTAGCTCTCAGCTACCGCGCCACCTTGGGGTGGTAAAAGTAAAACAAAAGGGAGATGATTTTTTGCGTGGATAAGGGGGTAGGGGAGTGGGGTAATAGAGCACGGGAGGGGGGGGGGTATGAAGAGAGAGGGGGGAATAAGGGGAAAATGAGAGAGAAGAACAAGGGTGGGGGAGGAACATGAGGGAGGGGGGGGTGGGGGGGGAACACACNGTGGGCGGTGCCACCCTTGGGCAGGTTGCTCTCATTGTATAAGAAAGCTGCCGGGCATGTGGCGCAGCTCTTTAATCCTAGGCAATCTTGGGAGGCAGAGCAGACCAGAAATCTTTGTGAGTTCAAGGCCAGCACTGGTCTACAGAGGAGTTCTCAGAACAGCTGGGCTGACAGGGAGCCCTGTCTTGGAAAAGATCAAACAAAAAAAAAAAGAAAGCAGGCGAGAGCAATGGGCCAGGGGAGCAAAGCCAAGTAAAGACATTCCTCCCTGGCCTGTGCTTCAAGTCTGCCTCAGTCCTGCCCTGAGTTCCTATGTTTGGCTCCCTCAGAGACTGAACTATAACCCAGAGATCGTAGAGCCAAATAATAAGCTGTTTTCCTCTCCAAGTTGTTATTGTCAAAGTGTTTTGTAACAGTGATTGGAAGCAAACTAGAACAACCACTGTTCCTTCAGACACATATTGTTTAGTCTCCAAGTGTTATTGTAGTTCTGTAGTTAAAAGTATGGGTCAGTAGCTTGGTAGTGGTGGCACACACCTTAATCCACACTCAGAGGCAGACAGAGGCAGGCTGGTTCCTCTTGGAGTTCAAGGCGCTTGGTCTACATAGTGAGTTCCTAGGGCCATCAGTGAAAGCCTGTCCCTCAATAATAATAATAATGAATGGAGGCTGGAGAGATGGCTCAGGCAGTTTAAGGACCACTGGCTGCTCTTCCAAGGGTCCAGTTTGATTCCCAGCACCCCACATGGCAGCAATACGCCATCGTATAACTCCAGCTGCAGGGATATCCAATGCCTTCTTCTGGTCTCATGGGTTTGTGTATGATTACAGATTACACTTACATAATTCAGGCAAAGATTATTCATATGCACAAAGTAAAATAAATAAAAATTAATGATGATGTATGGATGATGTGTACAGAATACTTCCACAAATTTGATTTTCATCCTTTGGGCAGGGGCATGCTAATCTCTCTATTATGCTATTTTGATTCATGTGCCATAGAATAGAGCACCTGTTCCTTCAGGCTGGAATGTTCTCCACACTTTCACCTCTTTACCTGCTTTCTCTAGAAAATACCCCTCCCTCTTAAGCACTAAACACTGTGGAAACATCTTCTCCTTTGCCCATCTTCCTGCTCCTTCCAGCCTCAATCAAGGTCTGTCTCCATCACTGATTTCAATGCAAGACAGTTTAATCCTCCAGATTCTTCTTCTTCGCTCCAATAGACCCCAAGGATGGAAGTCATCTTTAGCTTCTGTAGCCTCGCCTGAGCACAAGGAGCCGCCTGGCCACTTGTAGGAATTCAGTGAAGTTTCCCAGGTTACAGTCCATGCTCTTACTTTTTTTTTTTCTCTCAGCCCATTCAGAGCACATGCTTACTTTCTTACAACACCCTAAACTACTTTAAGGTTCTCTGTAGAAAATAAATTCTATAAAGAATCAACCAAGAAAAGCAAAGCAAGAAAACAAACAATGACAACAAACAAAGACCAAGTACATATTCTCACACATAGATTCAATTTTATCCATCTGGTGATTTATTCCTGGAGACTACTATGTCCTGTGGTACTGTTATAGACCATTGAAGCAACAAAACAAACAAAACAAATCAAACAAAACAGAGAGGAGAGCGAGGAGAGAGAGAGAGATGAGGAGAGAGAGGAGAGAGAGAAATCTATATCCTCATGGGGCTACCATTTTTAGTATGGAGGAGGACAAGCATTAAACAGAATAAACACTACACAGTGACTAGGATTTTGATGATAATGGCTGATATGGAGGATTATGAATGGAGGAAGGGCATAGAAGACCGCAGTAGTAGGTGAGCTGACATGCTGCAGTCACAGTGCCTTTTTGAGAAGATTGTATTTGAAGCGCTGCCTTCCCTCTCAGAAGTGAAGTAACTGCCTGGGCCGTAGTAGCTTAGTTCAGTGCTTGTCTAGTATGTGCAGGCCCTATGTTAAATCTGTAACAGTGCAAAAATAAATAAAAAAAAAAAACAACTAGAAGAAAACAACACATGAAGTATATGAGTGAAAGGAAGACCTGAGGTGAGAGCCTGTCAGGCACCCACCGGAGAGTAGGAGACCATTGTGAAGAGAGCGACAATAAGTCCTCCAAGTTCCTTTGTCCTGACACCTCATGACCTTTCAAAGTCCTCAAAGACAGGGTCCTTTGAAACTCCTTGGAGCAACCAATCAATTGTCTACAAAGAGTCCTGGGTTAATTCTGAGCTGTGTTGACTTAATTGGGCAAAGCTAGATGGGGAGCCGAGGCCAAGTGGGAGGGGTGCTGGGTAAGGTCCTCTTTGTTACCTGGGACCATCCAGGCAAACGCTAATTGATATAGTGGCACTCTTCATTGCTTTTTTTTTTTTTTTAAAGACAAGCCTCCCAATTGCTATGCAGCCAAAGAGGACCCTGAACTTCCGCTCTTCCTGTCTCCACTTTCTGAGTGCTGGCGTCCTAGCGTAGTCACGTACCACCAACGCCTGTTTTGTTCAGTGCTGGGATGGAAACCAAGGCTTTGTCCATGCTGGACAAGCACTCTCCCATCCGAGCCACACACCCAGCCTTTTGTTTGGTTTTATTTTGATAGAGTCTCATTCTCTAGTCTGGAACTTACTGTGTAGCACAGGCTGGCCACAGACTTGGAGCAATTCTACTTCAGCTTCACCAGTGCTTGGATTGAAGGCATGAGCCATCATATCTTGCCAGCATGCTCTTAATATGTGTTAAGTAAATATCTTCCTTGTATGGGCCGTTTGTGGCCTTTACAGGCATAAGGACCAGGCCCAAACCCTTCCTCTGTCTCTTATTTGCTTTGTGACCTTGAGTAACCAACCTAACTAACTTCAATGTCCTTCAGTGTCACTATCAACAGAATGGGATTAATGTATTTTTTTTTTTTTATGTATTTCTTTTGTTGTGGGAGGAGTCAATTAGACAATGTGTGCCTGACTCTCAGTATCTAATAGTGCTCTTTCTATGTAATCAATAGTCATTAGAGTGTCACGTAAGCTGTCCACTTCTAGGACCCTCCTCGCTCCCTGACAAGGCTTCTTTATTATGGAATCTTCTCTACCCCTTTCTAGTGAGCACTGATTATTTTTTAATTGATATCTGACTAATATTTTACTACTGTTGTGTTTGCTTTCCTTATTATTTCACAGATGTCAGTTCCCGGGTACTTGGCTCTGCTGCCTGTGGTAAAGTGTCATGGTGAGGGGTGCACTGAGGAAAACTGTAAAGCAGAGAGAGACAGACACACAGACACAGACACAGAGAGGGGGCCAGGGTCACAAACAGTCCCAAGTGCTTGCCCTCAGTGACCCAACTTCCACTGGGTCCCACCTCCTAAAAGTGCTACCACTTCCCAATACCACCACAGGCTGACAACCATGGCTTCAACATGTGGGCCTTTGGGGTACAGCCAGACTCAAGCTGTAACAACCATTGATTGTCTTATATTTGAAGGCCAAGAGAGAGTCAAACCTACATAGCCAATGACCTAATTTCCAATGTCTAAAAGCAGGAAGGAAAGGTCTCTCTACAGTGTCTGTGTGTGTTTCAAGTGCACGTGAAGCTGGGGAGACTTGATACCAAGTGCCAGGGAGACCACTGTGCTGAGCTTGCTCGGAGTGAGGAGCTTGCTTCCTCCAAGCCTCTGTGCAAGCCTCCTTCGCTGGTGGCTTCCTTCTCTGGAATCCTGCTGCTGATTAAGACCTCAAGGTGTTTATCCAAGGCTCGTAAAGCAATCAACAGCGATGCCTTGCAAAGAGAGCCTTAGCTGGGTGTGGTGGGCATACACAGAGACCTGGGTCTATGTAGATCAGCCAGCTTAGACTACATCGGAAGTTTCCAGACCAGATGGGGCTACAGGAGAACTTATCTCCAAACCGAAACAAACAAAAACAAACATAGTCTCAGGGTACAAAAAAGTAATTATTAAAAAAAAACATTTATTTAGTTATTTATTTAGATTATTTTTATTTGGTCCTTTTTGGACAGGTCTCCCTGTAGCCCCAGCGTCCCGAACTCACTCTGTAGACCAGGCTAGCCTTGAACCACACAAGATCCGCCTGCCTGCCTCCTGAGTGCTAGGATTAAAGGCGTGCCACCACACACCCGGCAAAAGTGTAATTTTTTACCCAGGTGTGGTGGCCTGCCTTTAATCCCAGCACTTGGGAGGCAGAAGCAGGCGGATCTCTGTGAGTTCAAGACCACCTGGCTACATAGTGAATTGTCAGGCCAGCTGGGGCTACAGGGAGACTCTGTCTCAAACACCCCTCCAAATTATTATTTTTTATATCAAATCCAGGACAGGATAACAACAGTAAAATATGCCAGTGATCCTCAGATTTGGCTACTAGAATTGTCTAAGGAACTTTTAAAAATACCAATTCTGATATATTTGGTGTGGGGTGGAGTTCAGAAAGTCAGATGTGTTGGTGGCACACCTGTGACGCCAGCACTTGGGCGTAGAGGCAGGATGAAGGATGTTCAAGGTCATCCTTCAGCTATATAGGAAGTTCAAGGTCAGACTGCCTCCCTTTCTTAAAATTTTTTTTTCCTTAGAGCTGAAAGGGGGTGTGAGATGGTTTATTGGATAAAGATGCTTACTGCCAACCTTATGCCTGAGTTAGCATCTGAAATCCAGGTAGAGGGAGAGAACTGACTCTCATGGGTTGTCCTCAGACCTCTACACATGCTGCCCCTGCCAAAGTAAAAAAAATAAATTTAGTTTTTATTTTTTGGATTTAGAAAATAGGGTCTCCCTGTAGCAGCTGGCCTGAAACTTGCGATGTAAACCAGGCTGGCTCAATCTCACAGAGATCCGTCTGCCTCCACCTCCTGAATGCTGTGAATTGGAGACTGGGGATGTAACTTGGTAGACTGCTTGCTAGCATGGCCAAAACCCCGAGTTTATCTGCATCACTGAATATCGTAGGTGTGGTGACGTACACCTTAATCCCAGCACTTGGGATAAGAAATCAGGAGGATCAGAATCCTAAGGTCATCTTTGGCTACATAAGGAGTTGGAAGCCAGCCTAGGATATATAAACGCGGCCTTTAAAAAATAAAAATAATAATAAGGTGCTCATAACTGGCAAGGAAAGCTGAGTGCCTCTGCTTGTATTTTAAGTGTGAGCCTGCCTGATATGTGATTCTGCAACATGTATAGAACATTTCAGAAGTGCCCACAGGTTGAGAACTAAATCCCATAATTGTTTTTTTTTTTTTTTTTTTTCTCGGGAATGGTTTATTAGTTAGGGGGCTGACACGGAGCAGGGCAGAAGCATCTTCACAGGTGATACTAGAGGTCCACGCCCAGCACCCCTCAGAGGAGTGGAGCTGTGGGGACAGCCTCTGGCTCCCCACTGCCCCTTAGTCCCCTCGTCCAGATGCCAGGTATGGGCCAACCCAGGGCAGGAAGTAGTTAGCAGGAGGTAGGGCAGGAAGAGGGGGCTGCTTCCTGTGCCTGTCCTCCGCCCTGGCCCTACCTGGACCACTGTGAGACTCCTACTTCAAGGCAGGATGGAGAGCCAACTGGGGGCCAGGGAGGCACGGGAGTGCTAGAGCCACACCAACGGAATTTCCTTTTTAAAAAGTATAAAGTGTTTTAGAAAAAAAAAAAAAAGGAAAAAAATCTCTATAAAATCTGCTTCACATATAAAATCCTGAAGAAGGTGCAAGGTAAGACCCAGTGCGAAGGGCGCACTCAGATCTGCATGCGTTGTGCGTGCGTTGCGCTGAGTGCGTGGCGTGTGTGTGTGTGTTTGGTGTGTGTTGGTCAGTAGTGTGAGTGCGTGTGCGACCCACAGTGTGGGGAGAAAGCTTGGCTTCTGACTTCTGTCAGAGAAGAAGGGTGACTGGTCCCCTGGGGCTGGAGGGTCCTCAGCTGGGCTGAACGACAAGGACCTCTACTCGGCCAGGCTGTTGCGCACTGCCTCCTTCTCTTGCAGGGCGGCCATGGCCAGACGCAGGTGCTCCTTCAGCTGTTCAATCTCACGCTCTGACCGTGTCTTGATGTGGTTCAGCTCCACGTAGACATCCTGGTACTTTCCAGTGAAACGCTTGTCCTTCTGCATCGCCTGCAGCTCATCCCGGAGGTACTGCACCTCCCTCTTCAGGCACTGGAGCTCATTCTCCTTCACCCGCAGTAGCACCTCCAGCTCACAGGAGCTCCGCTCGCTGCTGCGCCCACAGCTGTTGCTTGTGCCCTGTGAGGCAATGAAGCTTCGTAGACGGTTGATCTCCTCGGACAGGTGTGAGTGCAGTTCCTGGTTGTGGCGCAGCAGCTCCTGGCCCTCCTGCTGGCAGATCCCTGGTTTTTTTTGTTTTTTTTTTTCTTCTGGACAATAGATAAAACAACTTTAAAAATGATTTGTTGTTCTTCCAGATCACTGTGTAATTAGCTATCGCTGAACGAACCTGTGTAAAGCTTTGCCAATGTCATATTCCTATATCCTGTTTATCGAGCAGACTGAGAGCCAATTTTCCAGTGTGGGTAAGCTCTGGTCTGTGGGAACTGATTATTAGAGTCACCTGGTCACTCACTAAGACAAGAACAGAGATGTCAAAACTGTAGATTGTTAGAGCTGGCAGGAACTGGAGAGTAGAACTTTCTAGATTTTAGTGTGCATATTGGGGAGCCTTGCTACTAGTATGGAAGCTGATTCTGCTGGCCCAGGAATCACATTTGGATAGCAAAGCTGGTGTGGAAAACATCAGGCTTATGAACACATATTTGATGTTTCTTAAAAAAACAAAAAACAAAACAAAAAAACTGGGTCAGAGACATGGCTTAACAGGTAAAGATGCCAAGTCTGGCAAACTGATTTAAATCCTGGAACCCACATGGTAAAAAAAAAAAAAAAAAAAAATCCTGCAAAGTATGTCCAGGCTTTGGCCATGTCTATGTGTTTTATTGTGTACACAACAAATAAGTGTAAAAATTTTTTTTTAAATAAGTCCCACTTCAGGTCAAGTGAACTCTGAATTTTTTTCAAAATTCCCCAGCCGGTCTGTCTTCCCCTTGGTCCTCCCCCCCCCCCCCCCGAGAGGAAAGACGAGTGAAAGAGCCAACTGAGCACCCCACATTATGAAACCAGCACCCAGGCCTCTGACTAGAAAATCCCCTGAATCCCTAGACAGGAAGCAGATTGCGGTTGCTAGGCACTGGGGAGAGATCGCAAAGGGCAGTGACTGCTCACGGACATGGGGTTTCTTTGTGGGGTGATGACAGTGTTCTAAAATTAGACAGTACTGATGAATCACAACCCGTGAATACTCTAAATGCCACTGGCTCGCACACTTTAAGCGTGAGTTGTATGGTATGTGCAATATATCTTTTTATTTCATTGGTTTTTGGTTTTGGATAGCATCTCACTATGTAGCCCAGGCTGATCTTGAACTCAAAATCCTCCTGCCTTAATCCCTGGAGTGCCAAAATGATAAGATTATAAATTAACATGCTCAGTTGTTTTTATTTCCCTCAATGCTGAGGATCCTACCCAGGGCCTGTACATGCCAGGCAAGCTCCTTTACCAATGAAGCACACGCATTAAAACAAAACCAAAACAAACAAAAAAAACCAAAGCCAAAAGCACAAAAACAAAACCAACAAAATGTCCAGCTAGTGATAATCCCAACACTCAGAAAACTGAAGTAGGATTTCCAGCGTTTCATTTAATTTGAGTCTGGCACGGAGACCTGGACCACATACATCATACACACACACACACACACACACCATCACCACACACACACCACCACACAAGAAAAAAGAAAATAGTATAGTATGTATTTTTTTGTTTTTGGTCCCTTTTCGAGAACCCACGGCCTGAATTCACTATCGTAGCCCAGGCTGTCCTGGACACTCACTCTGTAGACCACGCGCTGGCCTTTGAACTCACCAAAGATCCACCTGCCTTGCCTCCCCAAGTGCTAGATATAAGCTGCCAACACTACACCCATGCGTGGTATGTGTGTTATGTATTACGGAAGCTAGCATTCTGGTTGGATATGGAACTTTCTTGCCCTACAAAGCCATTTGTCCTCTGTGGAGAGATTGGGCCTAGTGGTTAACAGAGCGCCACCTCTCTTACAGAGGATCCCGGGTTTGGATTTCCCCAGCCACCCCCACATGCTGGCTTCCATAAAAACAGTCCTGAAACTCAATTCCAGGCTCTCGAGAACCCTCAGTACCAGCGGGAATCCGAGTACTACCCTTCTGACCTCTGCAGCATTGACACGAAACGGGTGCACAAACCTGCATGCAGAACAGTAATCATAACATCTAAGCCAAAGAAAAAAAAAAAAAAAAAAAAGAAGGGGATGGAGAGATGCGCCCATAGCGGTTATACGAGCGCCTCCTTCCGACCTCTCTTCTCTAAGAGGACCCCCGGGTTCATATTTCCCACGCACTCCACTGACTCGGTTCCTTTAGGCCTTAGCTGAGGAACTTCTGACAACTCCAATTCCAGGGAGAACTCCCAGTTCCAGGGGCATCTGTACACCCTTCTTCTATGACCTCACGGGCCCTTTTTTCACAAGACGGGTGCACTTGTTACTTTCGCATGCGACAGCACATCATACCCACATCAGAAATAAAGTTAATAAACAAAACAATTAATAACAATTAAAAAATTTAAAATAAAAAAAAAGAAAAAAAAAAGAAAAGAAAAGCCCATTCCTGGGCTGGAGAGTTGGGCTAGTGGTTAAGAGGCACTTCTGCTCTTGCAGCAAGACCTGGGTCAATTCCCCCCAGTACCCACCATGGCAGCTGAAAAACCGTTTTTTTAACCGTCCAGTCTCCAGGGGAAGCTGACGCCCTCTTTTGACCTACACAGTGCATGTAAGGAACACAGACCTACATGCAGGCACCGTCCTCTACACATACAAAAAAAAAAAAAAAAGCACCGTCCTTCCTCAGTACACTATCGACTACCACAGTGGTATGGCCTATGATCTCTGTCTTCTTTGAGCTTTTCAGAAGTTTGGGACCAAATCATCAAAATTCAGTTCCCTGTCTGAATGTCAAAGGCAGACCTGCTACTTGTAGGGGAATATGGAGCTGAAAGGCAAGAGAGCAAGTGGGACTAGAGTAATATAATTTCTTTAAGGTAACTTTTCTTTATTTAATTTAAATACCTTTGAGGGTCTTTTTGAGACCAGGATCTCCCGTCGTACCCAGCCTGGCCCTGGAAACTCTACTTATGTGACAGCTGACTAGGACTTGAATCATGAGATCTGGCTGCCTCTGTTCCCAAGTGCTGGGGTGATGGGATCAAAGCTGCCCTGTGCCACCACAACGGGTCTTCTTGCTTTTACTCACCTTTCTTTTTCTTTTTTCATTTCTTCTTTCTTTCTTTCTATTCTTCTTTCTTTTTTCTTTTCTTTCTTTTTTTTTTCTTTGGTTTTTTCGAGACAGTGTCTCAACCATGTAGCCTTGGCTGGCCTAAAACTCACTAAAACTATGGCCAGCCAGGGCCTGCCACCCACTGTGTTAGTCCTGAGCTGAGGGGGCCCAGCCAGGGCCTGCCACCCACTGTGTTAGTCCTGAGCTGGGGGGGGCCGATCCAGGGCCTGCCACCCACTGTGTTAGTCCTGAGCTGGGGGGGCCCAGCCAGGGCCTGCCCCCACTGTGTTAGTCCTGAGCTGGGTGGGCCCAGCCAGGGCCTGCCACCCACTGTGTTAGTCCTGAGCTGAGTGGGCCCAGCCAGGGCCTGCCACCCACTGTGTTAGTCCTGAGCTGGGGGCTCTGCTTAGACCTCTTGGTAGAGGAGACGTGCATCTGCCTACACTCTAGTCTCACAAGGGACAGAGTCTTCAGGGACTCTTGTCCGTGCCCAGCCCAGTTCTGCCTCCTCCTGAGGATGCCCTAGAGCTGGTTCAGTGTTGCTCTTGACTAGTGAGGCTCTCCCTGCCTTAGCATGGGGTGTAGCCCCTCAGCTCACCCTCCCAGAGGAGGTTTCTGCATGCCATAGAGACCAGCCCACAGCCACAGTTTGTGAATAGATCAGAACCACTAGGCAGCCAGGTCCAGCAGTGTTGAGCTGTGACTCCCGGCCCAGCCATGACAAGAGAGCCCATCTGATCCCTCTTTGCCTCTTCCGGTGCTGGGTAGGTTGGACATGGAGGCACTGAAGCAGGAGCTGCAGGTGCTGTCCGAGCGCTACTCACAGAAGTGCCTGGAGATTGGCACCCTGACGCAGCAGGCGGAGGAGCGGGAGCACACGCTGCGGATCTGCCAGCAGGAGGGCCAGGAGCTGCTGCGCCACAACCAGGTAGCCTGGCCGCAGGCCGCAGCGGGCACGGTGGGGGCTAGCTCACCACAGCCAGGTAGCTTGGCTGCAGGCCGCAGCGGGCGCGATGGGGGCTAGCTCACCACAACCAGGTAGCCTGGCCGCAGGCCACAGTGGGAGCAATGGGGGCTACCTCACCACAGCCAGGTAGCCTGGCCGCAGGCCGCAGCGGGTGCAGTGGGGGCTACCTCACCACAGCCAGGTAGCCTGGCCGCAGGCCGCAGTGGGCGCAGTGGGGGCTACCTCACCACAGCCAGGTAGCCTGGGCCGCAGGCCGCGGCAGGCGCGGTGGGGTTGGCGTCCCCACCCTGACTGCCTGTCCTCTCAGGAACTGCACTCACACCTGTCCGAGGAGATCAACCGTCTACGAAGCTTCATTGCCTCACAGGGCACAAGCAACAGCTGTGGGCGCAGCAGCGAGCGGAGCTCCTGTGAGCTGGAGGTGAGTGCCCTGACCTGCCCTGCCCTGCCCTCCCATCCCATTCCTATGCTAGGTAGCAGGCTTTAGGGCTGTATGTGGCAGCTCCCTAGAAGGCCCCGTGTCACCTGCAGGGTAGGTAACAAGTCTCTGAGGAGCTGCGTCCCAGAAATGTCACCTGCCTGCTGTGTGACTGTGCTTGGGTGCTGGGCCTTTGTGAGTCAGTAGTTCCGTCTGTAACATGGGCTCACACTTTACTTACTGGGAGAAGCTGGAATGAGAAAGTATGTGGTCCCAGGGTCACCCAGGTATTTCCTGTTTTACTTATTAGCAGACAATGTTAATGACTCAGGGTTACCTGTGAGCCTAGAAGTTCTAGAAGTCTTAGAAGTCCTTCAACTCTGTTAACCTCTCCCAACAGTTAAGCACTGTTGCTGTTTGGATTAGACCGATGGAGGAATCCAGGGAGGTCAAGTGCCTTCCTGAAAGTCACAAGCTATCAGAGTGGGGGCTGGGAGTGGAGCAGGCAGTAGAGCCCTGCTTCAGAGATTTCAGCCTTCTGAGAACCAGCCACACTTAGAGCCCAGGGTCATGGCCTTCAGGGTTGGGAGGGGTCAGTGGGTAGCACACCAGAGTCACACGGCCATCGTTCACAGCAGGGCCTAGGCACCCAGGCCTGGTCCCTGTGAGGTTGCAGCAGAGGCGGCCGGGAGAGGAGAGCCCCCCTCACAGTATGGGGGTGTGAGAGGAAAAGGAGAACAGGGAGTAGAACGGCCTCCTGGGGTAGCAGCCCATGGGTGCAGGGGCTCTCAGCGTAGAATGGTGCGACACACAGCCTGAGTTAGGGAGGTGCCAGGCTTCTGGGCACCCTGGCCTGTGTTCCTGGCTGAACCTGGCTCTGCTTTCCTAAGGTGCTACTGCGGGTGAAGGAGAATGAGCTCCAGTGCCTGAAGAGGGAGGTGCAGTACCTCCGGGATGAGCTGCAGGCGATGCAGAGGGTGAGCAGCAAGGCTGCGGGCATGGGGTGCTCTGCTGCCAGCCAGAAGCAGGCACTCACTGTCAGCCTCGTCCTCTCCTGGGCCTTCTGTGAAGGCATCACTGTCCCATTACAGACAAGGGAACAGGACAAGGCCACCTTTGCTTTTAGACATTCAAGGTCCTGTTACTACTGAGCATCTGCTATGTGCCTGGCCGCATGCTAGGTGCTGGGCATACAGCTGTGAACAGAACACCTTCCAAGTCTGGATGTGGGTGGAGCTTACATTCTGGTGAGAGCAGGTTGTTAGTAGTATTGCAGCTCCTACCCACTTCCTACGGCCTGCTTGGCCCAGCCTTGGCTTGCCCTATTGAATACCTTTGAGTCTTGGCCTGGGGTGAATGGTGGCACTGAGAGAGTATGAGCCAAGGCTGCCCTGGGTGCTTGGAGAAGAAGCAGGGAGCGTGCTCGGAAAGAGCCTGGCCTCTCCCACATGGGTCTCATCCTAGCTGCTCTTGGCAAAGGCTTCACCTCCTCACCCCAGTTCCACCCCTCCGGTGGAAGTCCTCATGGGGTCCTGCCGGGTGGGAGTTGCAGAGGGTTGATGGAGCTTTGCTCCAGCAGGGGGCAAAGTGAGTATGTGCCAGGGAGTGGGCCATAGCAGGCTCCCGCCCTCAGTACCTCGTCCATACCCCCAGGACAAGCGTTTCACTGGAAAGTACCAGGATGTCTACGTGGAGCTGAACCACATCAAGACACGGTCAGAGCGTGAGATTGAACAGCTGAAGGAGCACCTGCGTCTGGCCATGGCCGCCCTGCAAGAGAAGGAGGCAGTGCGCAACAGCCTGGCCGAGTAGAGGTGGGTGGGGCACCCTGCAGTGGGAGCTCACCCTGGGTGGGCAGCACAGCCTTCTCCAGCCTTATTCATCCTTCAGTAAGTGGCATGTGACACTAGGCACAAGGGGTTGGCATGGTCACGAAACAGGCCAGAGGCTGCCGTGTCTACCTCTGCGTGCATGTCTAGCCGTGAGGACACATGGCTGGGTCAGGACCCCACAGCCCTGCATCTTAGCCACTGCTACAGCCAGCCACCACTCTGTATTCTGCCCTCCACAGGGGTGGTGACCCTGGGCCCATGGCCTGCCTTTGCAGTCAGTGGTCCCCATACCCCCAAGCATCACCCTGCAGTCAGCGTACACTACAGCACGTGTTACGTGGGCTGGGAGTACACTGTGATAGAAGATAAGACATGGCATGGCCTTGTCTGCGCCAAGTGTTTTCTGACAAGAGAGGCTACTCACTCTGCACAGAGAAGCCCAGAAGCCCAGCCTCAGGGCCAGGGGCTGTGGACGGTCCTGATCCTGTCCTGGACTCGCCGTCACTGGCAGCCCCAGGCGTAGGCCTGTGCAGGGCCTTTCCCAGTGCTCAGTGCCTGCCCACCCTTGTTTTTCAGGTCCTTGTCGTTCAGCCCAGCTGAGGACCCTCCAGCCCCAGGGGACCAGTCACCCTTCTTCTCTGACAGAAGTCAGAAGCCAAGCTTTCTCCCCACACTGTGGGTCGCACACGCACTCACACTGACCACACACACACACACACACACACACACACGCACACACACACGCACGCACGCACAGACGCACTGCAGATCTGAGTGCGCCCTTCGCACTGGGTCTTACCTTGCACCTTCTTCAGGATTTTATATGTGAAGAGATTTTATAGAGATTTTTTTTCCTTTTTTTTTTTTTTCTAAAACACTTTATACTTTTTAAAAAGGAAATTCCTGTTGGTGTGGCTCTAGCACTCCCGTGCCTCCCTGGCCCCCAGTTGGCTCTCCATCCTGCCTTGAAGTAGGAGTCTCACAGTGGTCCAGGTAGGGCCAGGGCGGAGGACAGGCACAGGAAGCAGCCCCCTCTTCCTGCCCTACCTCCTGCTAACTACTTCCTGCCCTGGGTTGGCCCATACCTGGCATCTGGACGAGGGGACTAAGGGGCAGTGGGGAGCCAGAGGCTGTCCCCACAGCTCCACTCCTCTGAGGGATGCTGGGCGTGGACCTCTAGTATCACCTGTGAAGATGCTTCTGCCCTGCTCCGTGAGCCCCCTAACTTAATAAACCCTTCCAGCAGCTCTGGTGTTGTGGATGGCTGGGCAGGGCCAGAAGTGGAGTCCAGGTTCTTAAAGCGGCTGCAGCACCCCGCATTTCCTGAAGCATGGCCATGTGGGTTTCTGAGGGAGGAGCTGAGTCCAATTCACCCCCAAGGCTGTATCTTGACTTGAAGGCAGCACGAGTGGCAGGGAACGAGTTGGAAGCATGGGTTCCACCCTGACGGGTTCACTGCACTCTAACCTGGTTCACTGATGAGTCACAGGCTCTTCTCAGGCCCATCTCCTCTACTCACTGTCTGAGAAGCTATGAATTTCCAGAAGCCTGGCACTGAGGCTCCCCTGACCGGGACCTTGGGTAAGTCACAGCCTCTCCCTGAGCCTCAGTTTACTTTTCCAGTGAGTGGGTGTTTTGTTTTCAGTCCCAAATTGAGTGTATCCCCAGAGGTGCCGGGCCCTAAACAAAGGTAGACACAGAGTGCGGATGTGGCCACCCAAGACCCCCAGGAGGGGCCATCATGATCCTATTTCTGAGCTACAGAAACCACACTGGATTGAGTTCCAGAAGACCAGGAGCCCAGAGGAGACACTAGCTTGGCTGCAGCTGTTTTGAAAGCAGCTTCAAGATAAATATTCTAGTTTCCTTTCCGTTGCTGTGATGAACAAACGAGCAGAACTCACCGGGGAGAGGAAGGGTTTGCTTGATTGATAAGTCACAGTCCATCATCAAGGGAAGCGAAGGCAGGAACTGAAGCAGAGACCATGCAGGAACGTTTACTGCTTGTCCAGCTAGCTTTCGTACACACACGCAGCATTGTTCATGGTGGGGTGGGCCGTTCTACATCAGTTAGCAATCAAGAAAATTCCTGTGTCCACAGGCCAGTCTGATGGAGGAAATTCTTCATCTGCGGTTCCCCTTCCCGTAGGTCAAGTTGACAACCAAGAGTAGCTGTGCAGTGCAGTTTGCCCAGATCAGGAAGGGCATTGCAGGCCAGTGCAGCAGGAGAAAAGCGCCCTGTGAACGTCACTGCCGTGCTCTGGGAAGACACCCACGGGGCCTCGCGGAATGTAGGGACGTGTCCACATTCTTGTCCATAATTGGTCAAGAGTGAGCATGGGGGGCTGGAGAGACAGCTCAAGGGTTAGGAAACCTGACTGGTCTTGCAGAGCACACCCAGGTGTGGTTCCCAGCAGTCACGTGGCAGCTGGCACCCATCCATGACTTCAGTTCCAAGGAGTCTGATACGCTCCCTTCTGGTCTCCATGGACATTGCATGCATGTCATGCCTAGACATACATGCAGGGAAAACACAAAAATAAAAATAAGTTTTAAAAAATTCCTTTAAAAATAGCTAGGCATGGTGGCAAATGCCTTTAATCCCAGCACCAGGAGGCAGAGGCAGAGGCAGGCGGATCTCTGAGTTCAAGACCAGCCTGGTCTACATATAAAGTTCTAGGCCAGCTGGGGCTACGGGGAGACCCTGTCTCAAAAAGTCCAAATAATAAGAATAAGCATAGGCAGCAGTCCCAGCGGCCTATGCTTATGCTTATTCTGAAAAGGTCTTACGTTACTTTTTTTTTTTTTTATGCTGGAGACCTTCAGCTCAAGGTTTCTTAGGATATGGTGACAATCTTCTAAGTCACTTAGAGATGTCCCATTCATGGGACAGTCTGGCATGTACTTACTGAGTCCAGAGCCCAAGTCCTTCTTCGCCTTCATCACTGTTCTCACCATCCTGGACAGCCCTTACACTGGCTTCTGCCTCCTCCAGTGTTGGGGGGGCAAGAAGGGACAACGGGACAGCTCAAGACACACGTCACAGGTCACTAGGCACGCTGCAGCACCAGCCTTCACTCCCTGATTCTAGCAAAGGTCACAGTAGACCTGACAATACCAAGTTTGGAAAGGACTAGTAAAACAGGGACTGGGATTTCCAGCTGGTAGGCACTTCCTGTCCTGTGATTTCCTGCTGGCGGACATGTATTCTCCCTCTGGCCCAGTACTTCCTGTCCTGTGATTTCCTGCTGGCGGACATGTATTCTCCCTCTGGCCCAGCACTTCCTGTCCTGTGATTTCCTGCTGGTGAGCACTTCCTGTCCTGTGATTTCCTGCTGGCAGACATGTATTTTCCTTCTGGGGGACATGTATTTTCCTTCTGGCCCAGCACTTCCTGTCCTGTGATTTCCTGCTGGCAGACATGTATTCTCCCTCTGGCCCAACACTTCCTGTCCTGTGATTTCCTGCTGGTGGGCACTTCCTGTCCTGTGATTTCCTGCTGGCAGACATCTATTCTCCCTCTGGCCCAGCACTTCCTGTCCTGCACAGGCACCCACAGAGATTAAAGCTAGTCCACAATTTGACTCATGTAGTGACATTCACCTCAATCCTATTCAAGGTTTCAAAAGGCTGAAAACTGCCCATCAGTGCTAGAATAAGGGCTGGGGTGTGGCTCCCTTGGTAGAGGGCTGTCTAGCAAGCACGAAGCCCCAGGTTTGCTCCCCAGCACTGCACAAGGCAGGCATGGTTGTACACACCTATAATACCAGCACTTGGGAAGAGGTGGTGGGAAGATCAGAAGTTCAGTCATCTTTAGCTGTATGGCAAGTTTCAGGCCAGCCAGGACTACATGGGAGCCTGTCCCTCCATAAAAGTTGTGGTATGTTTGTACATTGCAATACAATCCAGTAAAAAAAAAACAAGATGCCGGACATGGTGGCACACACCTTTAATCCTAGCACTCGGGAGGCAGAGGCAGGTGGATCTTTGTGAGTTCAAGGCCAGCCTGGTCTACAGACTGAGTTCCAGGACAGCTGGGGCTACAGGGAGACCCTGTCTCAAAAAGAAAAGAAAAAAAAAAGACCACCACATGCAGAGACAGGAGTGGATCTTCCAAACAATGTTAAGCAAAAGAAGCCACAAAGCACGTGACCTCTAGGATTCCATTTACATGAAGTTAAGAACAGCCAAATGGCTGCTAGTGACTCATCAGATTGATGTGGACCCTTGAACTGGGGAAGAAGGGACTCTCCCCAGCAATGGACATGGGGAACTTTGGCGGCTGCTGTGTCTAAGTAGTAGACACAGGACTTTTACCTGTGTAGGAAGTATCATGGTGCACCCTGAGGGGTGGTGTGTTTTACTGTGTACAAATTAAGTCTCAATAGTAGAGAGACTAGTTTTCAAAAGAACAAACCAAAGTCTGGGTGTGGTGGCACACACTTTTTTTTTTCACATAAATTTATTTATTTATTTATTTTTAACAAATCTAGACCTGTGTTCCCACCCATTCCCCCACCCCGCCAGAGCTCATGCATTCTGCCAAACATGCTTTTCATCTCTTAGTCTTTCTCAGTATTTTCCATGGGGAAGTTGACTGTTTTGAGCAGAAGTTCACTGTTTCAGTCAGTTCTTTGATGCAGTCTTTTCTGTTGTTGTTGTTGTTGTT
>VZQC01006815.1:217600-258879 GCA_009823505.1 Rhizomys pruinosus
CCTTTATAGAGAAACCACGGTTTGTGGATTAGCATACCATCCAAGCATCTGTGTCTATGCTCACAGCTTAGCTTGACATAATAATTGGTACTGCTTAAATGCCTGTACATTCAATAGCTTGTGCTTTGTTAGTATGACTAAAAAGGGTATCACTGGAAAAGCTGTCAACCCATGAAGGGAAACAACCTGAACAGACTGGAGTCCAAAATGACATCTCCAAAGAAATTAGACTGTTTTCTTCTCACCCACTTGTGCCCCTTTCCCAAAGTCCAGGGAACAAATTGCGGAAGAGGAGGCGTGGTAGAATGTAAGGGCTGCAGAGAGATAGGGGTGAATCGTGAGACTACAGGAATATAGTCTGGACTCCTAACTGATCAACATGCCTGTGCATACAAGCTTCTCCAACTGGACTACAGGAACCTTGGGTTGTTCAAAATTTGGACACAGATACTTGCAAAATGCACCAATTACCTAATTGTATGACATACTGAGTAACATCAATGTTATCTGCAAACAACTGTGTCATTATATTGTAGAATCCCTTAAAAATAAAAAAAAATCATTAAGAAAAAAAGAAGCAGGTTAACTAGCACTATCAGTGCAGGCATTGTTGAGGGACGAGAGCACATGGAAGCCTGCCCTTGAAGTAATGGGAGTTGATTCCATCCGACTCCAGTGTTCCCTAGCCAATGACTAGTACAGGGTTATGAACACCCCGATAAGTCCATCTGCTTCAAGTCAGGATAAAGTCAGAGGCAGAGCTCAGACTGCAGGGCTTCCCCATGAACAGAGATAAAAGCTGGATGGCACCGGAAGCTGCCTGGCTGCTCCTTCCCTCCCCAAGCTGCTCCCTTGCCAGCTGCCCTTTGGGAACACTTCCTTAACACATTGTGTACTTGTCTCCTCATCTTGGGATCTAGTCCCTAGTGAGCTTGACCTAAGACAGCAAGTAAATAAATAAGTAAATAAGTAATGAGGAGCTGCGGTCAGTCCATGAAGAAAGGGGGCATTGTAATAGAGAAAAATGGTAGTTGGCAGGGAGGGCAGCGAGGCCACCCAAGGAGGGGGCGTTTCATCCAAGAAGGTCTCGGACATGTGAAAGCCAGGAGAGGGAAAATCTCAGCCCGAAGGAATGCAAATGTACACACAGAAGATCTAGGTCCCTGGCACGTTCGAGGAACTGGACACTGACCAGCGGGGGAGGGATGGCAGGGAGTCACAGGTCATGAGGTTGGAGTCTGCCCTGCAGTGATTTGTAGGCTGTGATGATGACCTTGGAGTTCACTGCAGGTAGCTAAAGGGTCTTCAGCTGGGTGTGATGCCGTCTGAGGTTTATAAAACAATTGTTTCAGGTGTGGATTGATCCCAGCAGTCAGGAGGCAGAGGCAGGTGCATCTCTCTGAGTTCAAGGTCACCCTGGTCTACATAGTGAGTTCCAGGCCTGCTGGGGCTACAGGGAGACCCTGTCTCAAAAAGACCATTTAAAAAAAAAAAAAAAAAAAAAGCTCTCCCAGTTTATGCAGAGTGTGAGCCTGAGGGGCAGCAGGCGAGATCTGGGCAGTGCTGTAGTCCAGTGAGAGTCAAAGAGCATCTAACAGAATCGCATTCCATTCCCGAGGGGTAGAAGACTAACTCTTCAAAGCTGTGGAAGAGCTGATGGGGGTGGGGCGGTGGGGGGAGCAGGCCCACAGGGCCAGAACTCCAGCACACCCTGCTCCCAAGGGTTAATACCGCCAGGCTCCGCCCACCCATGCCGCTCTCACTCCAGCCAGGATGGCTTTGTGCTGCTTGCTGAACACAGCAAGCTCATTCATGTCTTTGTCAAAAGCACAGGCTGTTCCCTGTCTGGGGGACAGAGAGCAGGGTTCCCCTGCATCCATTACCTTCTGGCAACATCTTCTTTGCCTTCAGTACTTAGCTCTAAAATTAGCTCTCTTGTGAAGTCTCCCCCTTCCCCAGGGAGTGTTAGTCGCCCTTCTGTATTCCTCTCATGCTCTGTTGAGACATGTCTTACAGACTTAACTAGCCCCATTTTGTAGGCAAGGAAAAGACAAGCCTGCACACTAACAGCACTGTAGGAAAAGGTACAGGTCTGCCAGTGGTCACTAAAAATGTCTGTACTCCCTGAGCAGGGTGAGGCGGGAGAATGTCCTGATGGCCCTGCTAGACCTGGTTGGTGAGGACAAGGGATCCATGAATGATGTCAGTGCAGGGAACCTAAGGGAAAGGTCACTGCGGGGACATGTAGATCACTTCAGTTTCCTTCTGCAGCTTCTCCTAGCGAGGGTCCTAAGTGAAAATTAATCCTTGCCATGTCTTTTGTTTGGAACTTTAAAGAGGAGTGTAGCCATGAATAAGTGATTCACTTGTCTGTTTTTTTAAAGATGCTCCCAAGTATGGCTTTTCACCAACATAGTCTAGATTTGTTTGTCTGCCTACACGGGACGCTCTGCAGAGCAAAAGAAAGAACCAAGCCCTGCTACTGTACTTGCTGCTGGGTTCCTACACAATATAATTTGGAGCTACACAGTACTTCACAATTTATAAGCTATCAAATTGTTTTTGTTTTGAGGCAGGGTCTCATGAAGTTCATGACGACCTCAAACTCAGTATGTAGCCAAGGATCCCCCAGCTTCTTATCATCCTGACTACCTCCCCAGTGCTGACATCATGCCTGGAACTCAAATGATGGGAGGAGAAAAACTGACTCCCCAAAGTTTTCTTCTGACCCTTACACACATGCACCCCATACACTCATACACCAAGTATAATAAACAAATGTAAAAATATTAATTTTCACACAAAATCAAGGCAACTGTACTGTAAACCTATGTTATAGATAAAGAAATTGAGGTGTAGAGGCCGGGCGTGGTGGCGCATGCCTTCAATCCTAGCACTTGGGAGGCAGAGGCAGGCGGATCTTTGTGAGTTCAAGGCCAGTCTGGTCTACAGAGTGAGTTCCAGGACAACTGGGGCTACAGGGAGACCCTGTCTCGAAAAGACAAAAAAAAAAAAAGAAAAAAAAAAAGAAATTGAGGTGTAGAAAGACAAGGTGACAGCCAGGTATAGAGTCAGGACTGCCACTCAGGTGTCATCAACTAAGTACAATGTTCCCTACCACTGACAGGTATGCTGCAAGGAGCGCCCTTGTTTCTAGAATCTACTCCTCTAAAAGCCTGAGAAATTGCTAATTGCTTGACCTTCAGCACTCAGAAAGAACTTCTCGACTGTGGTTTGTGTCCTGGCCAAAAAAAGCATTATTACAGGGACTTGCAATTACAGGGGCAGTTTGCAGCATGCCCTGACCCAGCCAGGAAGAGCTCTAGCCTCAGTTGATAAATAACTCTGCGTCTCTAAAGAAGAGATGATTCCAAAGAAAATAAACACACGGCAAATTGCTCCTTATAGTAGGAAAGTTCCAGTGTGTGTGCAGAATAAGGAGCATTTCATGAGGAGGATCGAAATAGAAAGTATTGGGAAAAAAGAGAACAAGGTTCAGGATAGGACCATGAGCAAAAGGAAAACCAAGTGCAGCGTAGCCCAAGAGAGGGGGTGAAATGCCAAAAACAAACATTCAAGGGCTGGAGAGATGGGTCAATGGTTAAAAGGCAATGGCTACCTTTGTGGAGGCCGTGGGTTCAATTCCTGACACCCACATGATGGCCAACAACCATCTATAACTCCAGTTTCAGGGGATCTGACCCTCCACTCTGGCCTTCATGGGCATTATACATACAGTGCACTTTCATACATGCAGGACAAATATTCATACACTAAATAAATAAATAAATAAATAAATAAATAAATAAAATTTTTTTTCATTTTTAAAATCCATTTATTTCATAATTTAAAAAAAAGAAAGAAATGGGAATGAATGACTATTGAATCCCACATGGCGAGGGTCCTTTGAGGAATACTGAGGACGGAAGAGGAAAGAGATCATAACAGCTCTACTGAGTTGGTGCTATATGCCACGTCCTGCTCTGTGCCTTAAAAATGGAACCTACAAATCTCATATCCCTGGGGAGATGGCTCTGCAAGTAAGAGGACCAAAGTTTGAATCCACAGAAACCCACACAAATGCCAGGTGGGCCTCAGAAGGCAGAGACGGGGTCCCAGAGCAAGCTAGATAGCAAGACAAGCAATACCAGGAAGTTCTGGGTTTGGCTGAGAGACCCTACCTCAATGAATAAGGTAGAAGAATGGTCCAGAATGATTCTGGCTATCAACCTTGGGCTTTCACATGCAAGCACAAATGTGTACACCCACACACATGAAAAATGGAAAAATAATACATATAATCTCATCTAATGTGCTCAGAACTCTTAACATTTCACAAATTGTGATGAGAAACTAAGGCACAGGCAATTTAACTCTTCCCTAAGAGCACTTAGCTAGATGGCGACGAAAGCAGGAGTGAGCCCAAGGCCCCCGAACTGAGCTCTTCATCCCAGTGCTCTCTCGCCTTGTGGAGGTTAGTATTCAGATTAGCATTTATATCCAATGAAAACACAAAGCAATCCTGACAAATGGGATATCTGTATGTGTCCCTCTGGATAGGAAGTGGCAGAAACACAACTTAAACTAGCATAAGGCAAAAGGGAGATCCTGGCCACACGCTGGAGATGGACTACCAGAGGGCAGGGTGCATTAGACAGAAACTTTGGGAGGTCAGAGACAAGAATCCGGAGACTGGATCTCCTGGATTCAAGGATCTGGCACCCTCCAGAATCCTTCTACTCCTCTGTATTTCCTCAGGCTGACATAGTCTTCTACAGCAGAGTTCATTCCTTCATGGGCTGGGAGGTGGTGTTCAATAGTCCTGCCATCCCAGACTAAGCTACTCCTCATGAAGAATAGGCCCCGCAGATTTCCTTCTTTTACCTAAAGTAGAAAGTTCCCAGGGAAAAACTGGGACGGTCCAGTTTGTGTTATGTGCCCAAGCCTGGGCCAGTCAGTGTAGCCCAGGGGCAAAGTTCTATGATTGCCAGCTGACCCCACTAGGGTCACACTAGGCTTGCATGTGTGCTAAGGGAGGAGCCCAGGGCTTCTTGCATGTTAAGCACACACTCTATCACTGAGCTACATCCCCAGCCCTCAGTTGGGGTTGTTGTCCCAGAAGGAAGGTGCTGTTCTTTTGTTTTGTTTTGTTTTGTTTTGTTTTGTTTTGTTTTGTTTGAGAAAGGGTCTCAAGTAGCTCAGGTTGACCTCAAACTCACTGTGTAGCTGAGTATCCTCCTGTCTCTGCCTCCAAAGTGCTGGAATTACAGGTGATCAGCACCATGCCTGACAATAACGTTACACCTGATAAACCAGGTTCTAGGGAGATGGCTCATTCAATAAAGTGCTTACTGAGCGTGAAGACTTGAGTCCCCCATAAAAAGCTGCACTCCATTACACACACCTATAATCCCAGGGCTGGGGAGCTGGAGACAGGAGGATTCCTAGGGTTTGCTGGCCAGTCAGTCTAGCTAAATCAGAGAGCTCCAGGTACAGAGAGAGACCCCGCTTTATCCACAGATGTATATTGAATACATACAGGCACTAATTAATTAATTCATTAAACAATTAATTAAAACATTGTAAAAATAGATAGCATAGAGAATTCCCTCATAAATTAAGTGTGGTACATACCTGTAATCCCAGCACTTGGGAGGCAAGGCAGAATAAGGAGTTCAAGGTCATCTTTGGCTACATAGTGAGTTTGAGGCTAGCTCGGGCTACAAGAAACCCTGTTTAAACACAGAGAGAGAGAGAGCGAGAGAGAGAGAGAGAGAGAGAGAGAGAGAGAGAGAGAGAGAGAGAGATTCCTTATTCTTTTCTTATAACTTTCCCTCCTTAATGTCACTTGGGGCTACAGGGAGACATGTCTCAAAAAGACCAAAAATAAATAAATAAATAAATAAATAAATAAATAAATAAGACAGGGCCTCAATATCTCAATATGCAGCCCAGGCTGGCCTGGAACGTGCTATGTAGATGAGGCTGATCTTGAACTCACAGAAATCTACAAGCCTCTGCCTTCCAAATGCTGAGATTAAAGGTGTGTGCTGCCATGCCCAGAATTCCTTGTTGGACTCTTTATTTTTTTTTAAGAAACAATGTATTTATTAATTAAAAAAACTTTTTTACTAAATATTTTTGTATTTCACACATAACATCCTAATCATCTCTATATCTCTCCATGCCCTCCCTCAGCCCACCCCACTGGATTTCATGCACTCTGTCTTTTGTGTCAAGGCAAATCCTGTCAAGTTAGTGTCCCCAGATGTCCTTCAGCGCAAGTTTGTCCACTGGGTCTAGTCAGCCCATCCAGAATCCCTCCCTTTAAGATCAGCTCTTCCTGGGCTGGAGAGATGGTGTAGCGGTTAAGAGTGATGACTGCTCTTGCAGAGGACCTGGGTTTGATCCCCAGCACCCACATGGCCGCTGAGAACCATCTTTAACTCCAGTTCCAGGGGAATCCGACCCCCTCTTCTAACCTCTGTGGCTTTGCATGCACGGGTGCACAAACCTACATGCAGACAGTACATTCATACACATACAGAAAAAAAAAAGTTTAAAAAAAGAGTCCAACAAGGATGACCATATGGAAATAGAGTCCTACAGGCTCCTGGGATCTTCTCATATGGACCTACAGCAATTGCGACAGCATGCATGAGACACACGCAAACAAGCAGACAAAAACGCAGCATAGAACTGTGGAAATGGGCAGCAAGCCCCCAAAAGAATTATTAGCAGCTGATTATGCCTGGTAAGGAAGAGCTGATCTTCCGCCAGGCCATCTCTCCAGCCACCTCCCTTGTTGGACTCTTAATCCTGTCAAAGAGAATTGGCAATCTGGTAAAAAATTTAAATGATTTATTTATTAAGAGGTTGTATTTTCCAGGGTTCATGTGGAGGTCAGAGGACAAACTTTCAGGAGTAAGCCCAGGATTGACCATATTTGACAGATTTGTTTTTGTTGTTGGTGGTGGTGATGGTGGTGGTGGTGGTGTTTTGAGACAGGGTCTCCCTGTAGCTCCAACTAGCCTGGAACTCCCTATGTAGACCAAGCTGGCCTTCAACTCATAGAGATCAGCCTACCTCTGCCTCTTAAGTGCTGGGATTAAAGGAGTATGCCCCACCCCCAGATGTTTGTTTTTGAGACAGTGTCTCCTATAGCTCAGCCCAGCCTTAAACTTGCTTTGTAGCTGAAGATGACCTTGAACACTTGATTCTCTTGACTCCACCTCCCACAAACTGACACTGTTAATATTAAATCCATATCTGAGCTTCCAAAGAAAATTCTTGTCACTTCTAATGTCAAATCTATATCTTGTTATTTTTCTTTTAATTCACTAGTAATAACTCTTTAAAAGAAGAAGACTACTCCAGGGGTGGTTGTACATGCATCAATCCCAGCACTCGGGAGGCAGAGCCAGGTAGATCTCTATGAGTTCAAAGCCCGCACTGTCTACATAGTGAGTTCCAGGCCAGCCAAAGCTACATAGTGAGACCTTGTCTCAAAATAATAATAATAATAATAATAATAATAATAATAATAACTTCAGAATAAACATACTCTCAGGAAACTTGTAACATAATGACAAGGGCAAGCTGGCATTGGGAGGGAAAGGTGGTATTATGCTACTTCTGATACAGCTAACAGTGAAATATATTAAAGTAGCTGACAATGGTTATCCAGTAATCAGAACTTCTGCAAGTACTGGGGAGCATCTTCCTTGACGTTCTCCCCCCACCCCCCAGGTCTTGCTATATAGCCCAGGCTAGCTTCCACCTGAGAGTGATCTTCTTAAGTACAGGGACTGCATGAATCAACCGACGCAGTGCATGGACAGTGTTCCGTGGCAGGGTCTCAGCCAGCTCCTTTGGTGCTCTCTCATGCTGGGCATGGAGGACCATCTTGCACTTGATCCCAGCTGCTCTGTGGTGATCATGGAGGCTGAGTGACAAGCCTGCTCCACCAAGACCCTGCTAGCCAGGAGAGCAGAGCTGAGACGGCTGCCTTTGTAGCACCAAGCACCTGCAGCCCCTGTGCCTGAGAGCAGGGTCTTCCCGCCATCTGTTTTGCTCGCTCCAGCACTTGCCCTAGAGACCATCTTCTCTCCAGGGTCACTGCGATGACCTCCTAGGTGGACTCAGTGCTCCCTGTGCTGGCTGCTTCTCTGCAGCTTCCTTCTCTGCTTTTCTCTATAACCTGGGGTTAGCTGATGCAAAATGATCTCCCTACCTCCCAGCCAGTGGGCTTCCAGTTCCTCTTCCTCCCTGAGGAAAAAAGACTTCTGTCCTGCTTGCACTACTCCATTAGGTAGCACTGCACACAGCCCCTGTATCTCACTATGTAACTCTGGCTAGCAGGAATTTGTTATATAGACCAGGCTGGCCTTGAATTCACAGAGATCTGCTTGCCTCTTAACTTTCTTTATTTAAAGAAAGATAGTTATTCAGTGTGTGTGTATGTGTGTGTGCACACATGCTTGTAACACACAGGTTTGCATGTGGAGGACAGAGAACCTTGGGTGTCAGTCCTTGCCTTCTGCCTCATTTGAGACAGGGTCTTCTGTTGTCCATTGCTGTGTATGCCAAGGTAAGCTTCTGGGAATTTTCCTGTCTCCACTTGACACCTCACCATAGAAACACTGAGCTCATAGAGGCATTACTCTACCAGCTTTATTTCTGAAGATCTGAACTGAGGTCCTCACACTTTTTTATTTATTTATTTATTTTTTTTTTAATTTTGTATGTGTATGAGTGTATTGTCTGCATGTAGGTTGGTGCACCCCTGTCTTACAATGCTGTGGAGGTCAGAAGACTGCGTCAGATTCCCCTGGAACTGGAGTTAAAGACGGTTCTCAGCCGCCATGTGGGTGCTGGGATTCGAACCCGGGCCCTCTGCAAGGGCAGTTGGTGCTCTTAACTGCTAGGCCATCTCTCCAGCCGGGTCCTCACACTTTAAAAGCAAGTACTTTACCCACGGAGCTATTTCCCTAGTCCTGCTCCATCTTGAGTCTTGTTGTCTGTCCTCTCTGGAATGTGAATTCTGTTCAACTGCTGCTACGTCCCCGGCCCAACAGAGCACCTGGCTCAGAGCAGGAGACTGACTGTCCCCTTTGGTCCTGCCATATTACCTTGCTTTTTCATTCCCTCTTTATCTGAATGGGCTCTCTGATGACAAAGTTCCAGCTTTATAGATCAGATCATCTTGCTCTGATCAGCTTCGTACAAAGGTCTGCTATCAGAGCAAGCTAGCTCAGACTCAATGTTCTGACTCTGCCTTATCTTTCCTCCATCCACCTTGGCCCAACCTCTGTCCAGTGTTCTAGACCATTGGCTTCTACACGTGGCTGTCCTTACAACTTACCCACTTAGTTAGTTCTCTAAAAATCCAAATAAATAAATAAAATTAAAAATCCAGACAATTATCTATCTCCAGAATTAGCCTTTCCTGGGGTTCTCTTGTGTCTGTCTCTGCTGAGTCAAACACACCCTCTATTTTCTCTTTTTTTTTCTTTCTTTTTGAGACAGGATCTCCCTGTAGCCCCAGCTGTCCTGGAACTCACTCTGTAGACCAGGCTGGCCTTGAACTCACAAAGATCTGCCTGCCTCTGCCTCCCAAGTGCTAGGATTAAAGACATGTGCCACCTCGCCCAGCTTACCCTGTATTTTCTTTTACAAATGACTCAGCAACTTGATGTTTTCAGATTTGTGAACCAGAAACACAAACATGAATGGAATAGTACTAAGAACCTGGCACTGTGCTAAACACTTTCCACATTTCTTTTTTTTTTTTTTTGTTTGTTTTTGTTTTTGGTCTTTTTGGAGACAGGGTCTCCCTTTAGTCCCACCTGGCCTGGAAGGGCACTGTGTTAACCAGGCTGCTTGAACTCACAGAGTCTCCTGCCTCACAGCTCTGGATTAAAGACCATGCCCACCATGCCCAGCTACACTTTTCATATAATTCAGTGAAGAAAAAACAAAAATACACAACACAACACACACAACCACACACACACACACACACAACACACAACAGGTATGCTTCCAGAGAGCCTGTATATTTTACAACAAAAATGTGAGAATTCTGAGTGTTATCATGGGTGGTACTTATTTTCATTTTTTATTTGGAAACAAACATTTGAATGTTATATGTATCTTGAAACAAAGCCAGTATAAAACAACAAATAGGGCCGGGCCTGGTGGTGCATGCCTTTAATCCTAGCACTTGGGAGGCAGAGGCAGGCGGATGTCTGGGAGTTCAAAGCCAGCCGTGGTCACAGACGAGTTCCAGGCCCAGCTGGGCTATAGGGAGACCCTGTCTCAAAAAGCAAAAAAAAAAAAAAAAAAAAAAAAAAAAGGGCCATACATGGTAGCATACACATTTAATCCCAGCACTTGGGAGGCAGAGGCAGACAGATGTCTATGAGTTCAAGGCCAGCCTGGTCTACACAGTAAGTTCCAGGCCAGCTAAGGCTACAGGGAAACCCTGTTTCAAAAAGACCAAAAATAAAAAAACAAAAAAACAAACAATGCTGGGCATGGTCGTGCACATAATGAGTTCCAGGCTACCATGCCAGCTGGGGCTAAAGGGAGACCCTGTCTCAAAAAGTCCAAAAAAAAAAAAAGCAATAAATATTTTCTACTTCTCTGTTTGAGATAAGGTCTGTACTATGGAGCCCGAGCTGGCCTGAGGCTTGAGTTCCTTCTCTCTCACCCTCCTGAACACTAGGATGACAGGTGTGTACCACCATTATTATCTTTCTGATTTTTTTTCTTTTAAAAAATATGTTTTATTTATTATTTTTTATTTTATGTATGAGTGCATTGCCTGCATGTACGAAGGTACACCCCTGTCACACAATGCCTATGGAGGTCAGAAGAGGGCATCAGATACCCTGGAACTGGAGTCAAGGACAGTTATTAGCTGCCATGTGGGTGCTGGGAATCAAACCTGGGTCCTCTGCAAGAGCAGCCAGTGCTCTTAACCCTGGAGCCATCTCTCAAGCCCCTCTGGTTCTTTTCTTTAAAACATTTTTCTTTGTGTATTTGTTGTATGTATGAGCATATGTTCTTGTGCCTATGTAGAGGTCAGAGAATACCTTTGTGGACTCAGTTCTCTCCTTCAACCTTTAGGTGGTCCCAGGAATTGAACTCAGGTCTCCAGGCTTGCATGGCAAGTGCCTTCACCCACTGAGCCATCTTTTCAGTCCCTGTTTATTTTCTTTTGAAAGATTTCCTAGGGCTGGAGAGATGGTTCAGTGGTTAAGAGCACCAGTTTGGGGCTGGAGAGATGGCTCAGCGGTTAAGAACACCAGTTGGGGGCTGGAGAGATGGCTCAGTGGTTAAGAGCACTGACTACTCTTGCAGAGGACCCGGGTTCGATTCCCAGCACCCACATGGCAGCTAAGAACTGTCTTTAAGTCGGGTGTGGTGGCGCATGCCTTTAATCCTAGCAGGAGGCAGAGACAGGCAGATCTCTGTGAGTTCAAGGTCAGTCTGGTCTACAGAGTGAGTTCCAGGACAGCTGGGGCTACAGGGAGACCCTGTCTCCAAAAGACCAAAAAAAAAGAAAGAAAGAAAAAAGAGCACCGGTTGTTCTTATGGAAGACCAGGGTTCAAATCCCAGCACCCACATGGCAGCTAACAACTCTCTGTAACTCCATTTCCAGGGGATCCAACACCCTCTTCTGTCCTCCTCAGGCATTGCATGACATGGGTGCACTTACACACATGCAGACATAACACTCATACACATGAAATAAAAAAAGAAAAGAAAAAATACTAAAAAAAAAGATTTCCCTATAACTCCCTCTATGAGGAAACCTGACAAAAGCATTGGCTTCCCAGTGTGCTCGCACAGGGGTGGTCTTTGACTCTAACTGATGTTGGGTTTAAACTCTGGAGCTGAGCATGGTGGTACACACCTGTGATCCCAGCATTCAGGAGGCAGAAGCAGGAGGATTCTCCACAGGTTCAAACTCAACCTGGTCTACAGAGTGAGTTCCAGGCCAGCCAGGCTTATACTGCAAGATTCAAAAAAGTGAAATAAATAAAAATAAAAATAAAAAAATCTGTCTATGATGCTCTGAGAGATAGACAGCAGACAAGTCACAGAACTACCTAGCCCGACTGGTGTACTGTTGGAGGGAACGTGAGGGGTCAGATAATCAGCAGGGCTGACCACATGTGTCAAGATGTCTGATTGAAGGTGATGGTTGTGGTTGGGAAGACTCAGAGTCATTAAATGACAATTAGAATACGGGTACCTTTTTCTGGCTAATAAAAATTATAAATAATTTACTAACTGGAGCTCAGAGCCTACTCTTGGGGGTTCAGCTGAAACTGATCTAATGGCTCATTGCTAGTCTGGTACATGGTGTTACCTGAGACAGGCAAAAGTCTCTTGTCCTCCAAGCTTTCTGTTTCCCCAAACACATTTATCTGTAGTCACAGTTGTCCTTATCTCTCTGTGATGGTTCATTATACATGTTGACTATGCCAGGAATGACCAGACACTGGGTAAAACATTTTTCTATTGTGACTGAGGGGGTGTCTGGATAAGAGTCACATTTGAATGCAAACTTGGTAAAGCACTGGTTTGCCCTAATATCTGTGGGACTCACCCAATCAGCTGAGAGGCTCTGAACAGAATGAAAAGGCGGCTCTGTCTCCTTCAGTGAGTAAGAGGGCAGCAACCTTTGTGGCTGTTTGTCAGCTAGGATGTTGATTTCCTTTTGCCTTTGGACTCAAACTGAAACAGCAACTCTTCCTGGGTATCAAGCATTTTGACTTCAACTACACCCTCGGCTCTTGTAGAGCCAAACTTGTCCACTGTAGATATCAAGACATGTCAGCCTCCATCATCACATATAATGAACCAATAACTCTCTCTACACTCTCAGTTCTGTTTTTGTAGAGAGTTCTGGCTACACACCCCTTTTCTGCTGTCTGAGGTCTGGCTGTCCACGTCCTTCTCCCAGCCAGGGCCACTTTTTGCTGTAATGGTGACTCCTCTTAAACTACTTCACTTGGCTCCTGGGCACTGCTGAAATCTCTGTCTGAGGCCTGATTGACAAAGCCAGGGCTTGGCTTTATCTTCCTGAACCTTGCTCTGTTAGTCATCACTCCTTGTCTCCAGGCGCCTTTCTTTCTGCCTATAAATGTTCGCTAATCTCTGGTGGCCTCCTGTCCCTCTAGCAACAGCCGTATTTCTAGAATCTCAGCTTCTCAGTGCTCAATGGTTTGGATCGGGAAACTTTGGCTTCTAGTTCTTTCTTCTTTCTTTCTTTCTCTTTTTTTATTTTTTATTTTATTTTATTTTATTTTTTGGTCTTTTTGAGACAGGGTCCCCATGTAGCCCCAGCTGTCCTGGAACTCACTCTGTACACCAGGCTGGCCTTGAACTCACAGAGATCCTCCTGCCTCTGCCTCCCAAGTGCTAGGATTAAAGGTGTGCACCACCATGCCTGGCTCAGCTTGGCTTCTAATTCTACCAGTTCTGTGTGACCTTTGCAAGTCACTTGTGACAGAAGGCTAGGGGTCATATCTGCCGGCCTCTTTGGTTGCTTTGGGGATTGGCTCCATTAAGGAGACCTTTGTCATACAGAACACAGTAAATGTTAATTGTCATCCAACTCAACTGTCTCATCTCCTCTCAGGCCTGAATGTTCCAGAACCTGCCTCAGGCCAGACTATTCCTGAGTGGAGTATGTTCAACCCCAGTCTTTGGCCCTCTAGGCACTTGACTATCTCTGTCACAAACTTCCTCCTCCTGAACCACTCCTTTCCCTGGTGCTGCCATGTGGTGCTGTGCACATCAGCACAAATTAAACCTTGGGAACACACACAGGTACCCACAAGCTGTCACACAGATACACACACTCAGACATGCTCACATACAAGACTGGGCGCTTTTCCTTCCGTTCAAGCCTTTGCTCTTCAGACACTGCCAGTCCTATCACTTCATCCTAGTCCTTACTGCAGTAGCTACCCCCATTCCCCTTCCTTTGCTGACATCTGGTCACCTGGGTTCTCTGAAATACTCATGCTTGTCTGTCCTATGTTGTTGTCCTATAATTCCTCTGTGTGTGTGTGTGTGTGTGTGTGTGTGTGTGTGTGTGTATTACTGGAGATTAAACCCAGGGTCTTATGCATGCTAGACAAGTGCTCTACTGGTGAGCTACATTCCCAACTCTTCTTTAACTTTCAAAAATATTATTATTATTATTATTTGTTTTTTTGGTGACAGGGTCTCCCTGTAGTCCCAGATACCCTGGAACTCACTATGTACACCAAGATGGCCTTGAAATCACAGAGATCCTCCTGCCTCTGCCTGCCAGAGGATTAAAGGCATGTGCCGCCACGCCTGGCCTAAAAAAAATTATTTTTAGTCGGGCACGGTGGCACTCGCCTTTAATCCTAGCACTTGAGAGGCAGAGGCAGGTGGATCTCTGTGAGTTCAATGCTAGTCTGGTCTACATAGTGAGCTCCAGGCCAGCTGGGACTAAAGGGAGACCCTGTCTCAAAAATAAATTTAAAAAATTATTTTTATTTTACATATGTGAATGTTTTGCCTGCATGTGTGTAACTATGCTATGTGTGTGCAGTGCCCCCAGAAGTCAGAAGGGCTGGATCCCTGGAACTGCAGTTACAACAGTTGTTAGCCACCGCGTGAGTGTTGGAAACTAAACCCAGGCCCTCTGCAAGAGCAACTAGTGCTTTTTATCTTTTATTTTATTTATTTATTTATTTATTTATTTTTGGTCTTTTTGAGACAGGGTCTCCCTGTAGCCCCAGCTGGCCTGGAACTCGCTCTGTAGACCAGGCTGGCCTTGAACTCACAAAGATCCTCCTGCCTCTGCCTCCCAAGTGCTAGGATTAAAGGTGTGCGCAGCGCTTTTAACCACTGAGCCAAGTCTCCAGCTCCCTGACTTACTGTTTTGCCAGAGCTTCACTAAGTTGCCCAAGCTGGCCCCGGGCTTGTGCTCCTTCTTGAGCCTCCCCAGTGGCTGGGATCATAGGTGTATACCGCCCCCTGTACTGTAATTCTATCTCCTCCAAATGACTAAGAGCACCTTTAAGATCAAGATAAGTTCTTATTCTTTCTTGTATTTCTAACTCTTGAAATGGTGATAAATACATATTAGGATCTCAGTAAATGCTAAATAACCAGTCAACGACATCAATACTCATTCATATCCCCTCAGTCTTGGTTAGTAGGATCCAAGCCCACTAGACTTCCAAGGAGCTAGGGGGATTAGAAGGAAATTAGAAGCCAGTCTTGGAGGTTCACTGACAATTCCTAGCACTTCATAGGCAGAGGCAGGAGGATTGCTACAATCTGAAGTCAGTGCTACATAGTAAGTACCAAGCCAGCAGGGCTTCTATAGTGAGATACTGAGATACTACCTCAAAAAAGTATATATGTACAAAAATGTATACATACATATATATGTATATGTGAAAGAAAATAAGCCAATGTATGGTTAGGCACTGTGTTGGAAGGTACCTGGGAGAAATTGGCAGGAGTTGGGATGGGGATTGTCATGCAAAGAAATTCAAATCAGAGAGAAGAGGTTGAGGAAATTACTTGGTAGGTAAGAGTACTTGCTGTGAAATCGTGAAGACCTGAGTTTAAATCCCCAGCAACTCCAGCACTGAGGGGCTGAAACAAGTGGATCCTCGGAACTCAGTAGCCGGTCAGCCTCATGAAGTAGTGAGCTTCTGAAGTGTCCATTTCATAAGAGATTCAGTCTGTAGGCACTAAGGCAGAGTCATTCAACACACACACACATACACACACACACACACACACACACACACCACATTCCATACACCTACCACAACAAGCATACACGCATACATACACACACATACATGCACTTTCCACTTATCATTACCATACCATACCATACCACATAAACACACACACACACACACACACACACACACACACACACAATGCCCAGTGTATGAGCACTTAGGAAGAGAAGGCAGAATGATCAGGAGTTCAGGTCATCTTTGACTATAAAGATTTCAATGCTAGCCTGAGATACATGAAACACTAAATCCAAGGGAAGGAAGGAAGGAAGGAAGGAAGGAAGGAAGGAAGGAAGGAAGGAAGGAAGGAAGGAAGGGAGGGAGGGAGGGAGGGAGGGAGGGAGGGGGAGGGAAAAGAAAAAGAAAAAAGGAAAAGGGGGCCTGGAGACATGGCTATGATTAAAGCACTCTGCTCTTGCAGAACACCCAGGTTTGATTCACAGCACCCACATGGCATCTAACAACTATCTGTAAGTCCAGTTCTAAGGGATCTGATGCTGTCTTCTGGCCCCTGCAGGTATTTCATGACACAGGTACATTTATATACATGCAGGCGAGGGAGAGAGAGAAGAGAAGAGAAGAGAAGAGAAGAGAAGAGAAGAGAAGAGAAGAGAAGAGAAGAGAAGAGAAGAGAAGAGAAGAGAAGAGAAGAGAAGAGAAGAGAAGAGAAGAGAAAAGAGCAGAGCATTCAATGCAATGTTACACTGATTCCTGAACAAAACAGCCTGACTCTCAGTGTACACTAAAACCAAGACTTGGCCTGAACTTCACATTTCTCTCAGAACTATGCTCCTGGAACTGTTCTATCCAACAAAGGCCTTGCTTTCTTCATTGAGTCAGTACATCCAGCATCACATGAGAAAAGAGGAACCTGCCTTACCAGGGAAGGATTTTCCCTTTCAGACCCCTACTGATCCAGAACAGCAGACAGGACTACAAACAGATGTTGTCAATCTAACCCCGCCTGCTGCTTATAACATAAATGGGTAATTCCTCATGTCTGACGACTAGAATAGCTGGTGCTTTCGGCACTTGATTTTTTCACCCCCCACCCCACACCCACCCCACATTATTCTGGATCAGGATCATGAGGAATTGAAGCTATATGTTTAGGTAATAAGAGTAGTCCAAGGCCCAGTAGGCTTATTTATATCATAAACAAGCTAAGATAGTTTTAAATTATCTTAAAACATGATTAACTGCAGTTACAAGTTTAGGTAAAAGTCATTCTCACAGTCATTCTTTGTTTGTTTTATGAAAGAAGAAGCATGTCCATATCTGTAACAGAAGAGCTTCCCAGAAAAGTCATTCCAACAAGAAACAAATAGCCCCACAAGATGGTTCAGCACATAAAGACACTTGTAGCCTTTACCTGAGCTCAATCCCCAGGACCCAAATGGTAGAAGGAGAGAACTGACTCCTCCCAGTTATCCTCTGACCTCCATGCTTGCCGTGGCACGTACACAGAGAGACATACTCAAAATAAATGGTTTTTGTTTGTTTTGTTTTATTGGTATTTTTGAGATAGGGTCTCCCTATAGCCTCAGCTATCCTGGAATTCACTATGTAGACCAGGCTGGCCTCAAACTCACAGAGATCTGCATGCCTCTACCTCCCGAGTGCTGGGATTAAAGGCATATGTCACCAGGCCTGGCTCAAAATGTTTTTAAAGCTACCAAAAACGCATATAATATCACATTTCCATTGTACTGTTCATACAGCACTTTGCCTCTTTCTCCTAGCAATCTGAAGAGTTCCACATGAGATGGACGAACATTCTCATTCTGCATGTTACATGCCATCCAAATACCCTGACTTACTTAACCAGATCCCGACCCAGGGACATTTATATTACTTCTAGTATTATGCTATTTACATTGCAGTGCTGAATGAATGTTACAGATGCCATTCTGCATATGTGCCAGGTTATTTGTAATACGATTTTCTAGAAGGACAGGCTCTGCCAAGGGTATGTTCCTTTGGGAGTTTTTTGGCTGTTGCCAAAATTTTCCCTCCCATCAGCTTTCCTGTGTTTCCATCAACAATAGCAGCAACTGTTAGTCTTTGCCAATTTGGAAGGTGAAAAATAACTTGTTTTGATTTTACTCTTTTTGAGGTGTGTGTGTGTTGGGGTCGGGGGTTCTTACTCGGTAGCCCAGGCTGGCCTGGAACTCACTATGTTCCCAAGTTTATATGGAGCTGGGGATTGAACCCAGGGCCTTGTGCATACTAGGCAAGCATTCTACCAACTGATCTATATCCCTAGTCCTCTTGATATTGTTCTAAAAAGAATAACTCTGAAGGCTTAGTAGAAGAGCAGATTATAGTGTAGTAAAAGAGTAAATAAAGCTGGGTGTGGAGGCGCAAGCCTTTAATCTTAGCACTCGGGAGGCAGACGCAGGCGGATCTTTGTGAGTTCAAGGCCAGCCTGGTCTACAGAGTGAGTTACAGGACAGCTGGGGCTACAAGGAGACCCTGTTTCGAAAACACCAAAAAAAAGAGTAAATAAAGAGACCAGCTGAAGACTATTTTAGCAGCTTGGACCAGTGACCCTCCTGGTCTATGCCAGAAAAATGGCAGTCAAACTTTAGTGGTCTCACAATCTGGAGAACTTCATTCCCAGAGTGCTTGATTTTGGAAGAGGACTCCAGATTTGATGTTAGCGACAAGCTTCCAGGTGCTATTGCTGTTCTTACAAGCTTTGCTTTGGGTGGCTCTGCACTAAATCTCCACAACGGTGGAGATTTCAGTCAGTTTAGGAGGAAGAGTGGACAGGACTTACTGAGGGACTGCATTTGTGGGACAATGAAAGAGAAGAATTGAGGATAGTATTGAGTGGTTAAGTAGCCAAGGGAAAAAGTATTGGATAAACTTAGAGTGGGACTGAAGGAGGGACAGATTGAGGGGAGAAGGCAAGAGTTCTGTTTGGTATAAGTTTGAGAAAACTATGAGATATCCAGATGCCTGCAAATACCAGTGTTGCTGTAGAGGCTCTGGTATTAGAGATATTGGACAGGAGGTCAGGCCTGGGAGAAATCAATTTAGAGATGATGTTTGAAGTGATGGCCTGGGCTGGGTGTGGTGACACACCCTTGTAATCTCAGGATTTGGGAGGCTGAAGGAGGGTTCTCAAGTTCACTTCAGCCTGAGCTGCATAAAGAGACCCAGATTCTCAGCTCTAAATGGAACATCTATACCATCCTCTGGAAGACTCAGGGAACATCACAGAAGACAGAGTAGGAAGAATATAAAAGCCAGAGGAAGGGGTACTGTGCTGGGAGACACTGCATTCGGATGCCTTTATACTCTTGAACTCTCAGCAGCTGTAATGATCTGCAACCAGACCTGTATGGGATTGGGCCACTCAACATTCTGTCATAGAAGGGGGCAAGGGCTCATGGGGCAGGAGCTGCTTTTCCGTGAGGATTTAGAGGTACTTCATAGTTGGGGCACAGAGGCATTTTCTTCAGTGGTATGGCCATGGTAAGTTGCCTATGTTCCTGTAAATAACCCTTTACCTCACTTTTTAAAAATTATTTATTACTATTAGTTTATGTGTATGAGTGTATTGCTCGAATGTATGTAGGTGTATCCATGTCATGCAGTGCCCTTAGAGTCAGAAGAAGGTGTGGGATTCCCCTGGAACTGGAGTTTTGACATTGTTAGCTGCCACGTGGGTGTTGAGAATCGAACCCAGGTCCTCCGCAAGAGCAGCAGGTGCTCTGAACCACTGAGCAATCTCTCCAGCCCTATAACCTTGATTTACAAAAAAATAACATGAAAGTAGAAGGATAGAAGGAGGACTTGTTGGGAGGAGGAAGGGGGTCAGTGGAATTTTGGGGGGAACAAGAGAGGATAATGGGGTAAATATGTAGGAAAATATAAGGAAACCCATTGTTATGTGCACTAAATATATGCTAATAAAAAACAAAAATAAAATAAGGGCTGGAGAGATGGCTCAGTGGCTAACAGCACTTGCTGTTCTTATTGCTATTCCAGATGATTCAAGCTCAATTCCCAATAATCACGTGGGGGTAGCTCACAACTTCTGTAACTCTAGATTTTGGGGAATCTGACACCTCTGCCCTTCACAGGCGCCTGAACACACACACACACACACACACACACACACACACACACACACACAATTAGAATAAAGAAATAAATAATAAAATGAACTTGCGTTGAGATGGCCTGGGGAGAGTGTGTATCTAGGGAAGGGGAGCATGGTGGGGTGAAGCCTGGGATCTGGGGCTGGAGGGGAGGACCTGAGGGGCAGTGGGCAGAAGACACGGGGGACACAGGAAGCAATGGGCAGGTACAAGAGCAGAGGCGGCGTCTGGGCAAAAAGGAAGCCCTGGCCAGAGTGCCAGAGTGACTAGACAGAAGCCTGGTACAGAGGCACACACCTGTGATCCTAGCTCTTGGGAGATAGAGGCAGGATAGGGAGTTCAAGGCCAGCCTCAGCTATAGGAGAGCCTCTTCAGAAAAAAAAAAAAAATACTGACAGCTTTGTGAGAAGCCATTCATTGACTCCACAGCCAAAGGTGGACTCTCCTTGAATTACAGAGAGCCATCAACTTGTAGCAGAGCAAGACTCTAGGCTTTTCTCTCAGGATGGTGAGGAAGAGGGAACCTCAGCTACACCACCTCACCCTCCAGCTAGCCTCAAGTCCCGGTGGGCAGCAGCATTTGACAAGGAAAGAAGTTCCAGGATTCAGGAATGACCCCGAGTGGCTTCGGGGAGAAGGCCTGTATCATCCTGGAGACTTCTTTTCTTCTTGCCTCAAAGAAACAAGCTTTGGATAATCCTATCCGAACGCGGTTCTTCACCTAGTGCTTGTGAGCCCAGCCAGGCTGTCTCAGAGCCCTGGCTCCACCAAATGTCTCCTCCCTCCTCTGTATTTTTGATGGTTTCCTCTGGCCTGGCTCCTTCCCCTCAGACTACAATAATGCCACTCCAACCTAAAACAAGCCCCTGCCCTCCACCCTTCCTCCCCTGCAGTTCCTGCATTCTTTGCTTTCACCCAAGCTTCCTTCTCTGTTGTCAGGCTTCCTCACTTTCTTTCTGAGTTGCTCCCGCTGGAATGCGCCTCTGTCTCAAAGGTCCCAGCCACTCCCAATAATAAGGCATGATCAAGCCCAGCCTGCTCCTCCGTCCTCACCTCAAGCCATCTGCTGCACCTTACACTATGGTCACCACCCCTCCTGGACACTCCTGCCTCCTTTCTTCCCGGCCCTCACTTTCCCACACAAAGGTTTTCTCTCCCTCAGCACTGCCTCTGGGCTCCATAACTGTATCCTTCATCTCTGACCTCTCCTGAGAGATGTCAACTATATCCTTCCATGATTATCTCATGACTTTGAATTGGTCCTTTTGAGTCTGTCTCCTAAGTGTTCTGGGTCTTTCCTCTTTTCCATCCCTATTCTGTTATTCCCCTTCCCCAGCCAACAGTAATCTAACCAAGTGCTCCTCAAAAACAGCACCACACTGAGTCACCTGGAAGATGTGTGTATGTCCTGCCCAGATGCATGTGCCTGCTGGGCCTCAAAGCCAGGGACTTGTGTATTCCGGGCAAACACTCTACCATGAAGCTACATACCCAGGATAGGATTTTTCGGAAAAAAATTTTTTTTAATTGATGACAGGCCAGTGAGATGGTTGAGTAGACAAAGTACAAGACTGTGGCCCCAAGTCCCATTCCCAAAGGAAAGACCTGATGGTTGAGTAGACAAAGTACAAGACTGCGGCCCCGAGTTCCATCCCCAAAGGAAAGACCTGATGGTTAAGTAGACAAAGTACAAGACTGCGGCCCCAAGTTCCATCCCCCAAAGGAAAGACCTGACTTCTGCAAGCTATTTTCTGACCTCCATGCATGCACCTGAATTCATCCCCTGCCTCTCTCTCTCTCTTTCTCTCTCTCTCTCTCCCCCTTCTCTCTGTCTCTCTCATACACATACACACACACACACACACACACACAAATAAATATAGAAAGATGGATGGATGGATAGATAGACAAATAGATAGGTAGACAAATAAATAGAATCCTGATGCCCAGTCCTACTGCACATTAATTAAAGGTGGAAGGTAGACACTGGTACTTCTAAAAATCTTTTCAGAAGCTGAGCGTGGTGGTGCACGCCTTTAATCCTAGCACTCAGGAGGCAGAGGCAGACAGATCTTTGAGTTCAAGGCCAGTCTGGTCTACATAGTCAGCTCCAGGCCAGCTGGGACTAAAGGGAGACCCTGTCTCAAAAAGAACCCCCTCCCAATTTGTTTTTTAAAGAGTATGGAGCACTCCTGTAATCTCCAGCATTTAGGAGGCTAAAACAAAAAGATTGCCTCAAGTTAGAGGTCAGCCTAGGCTCCACAGTGAGACCCTGTCTCAAAATAACAACACACACACACACACACACACACACACACACACACACACACACACGCACGCACAATGGCTCATGCCTGTAATTCTGGCATCAAAGAGACTTATCTCAAGTTAGAAGCCAACTGAGGCTACCAAGTAAGACTCTGTCTCAGAACATCACCCTACCACCACATATGTACAAATGTATATATATGCCACTGAGCATGGTAGCTCACACCTGCAATCCCAAGCATAGGGAAGGATTAGACAGGAGGATTGCTGTGAGTTGTAGGCTGGCCTGAGCTGCAGTGGAAGATTCTGTCTCAAAGAATAAAATAAAAACAAAGACTCAGATAAGAGCAAAGGATTTTTTTTTTTTTTTTTTGTCTTTTTGAGACAGCGTCTCCCTTTAGTCCCAGCTGGCCTGGAGCTCACTATGTAGACTAGGCTGGCCTTGAACTCACAGAGACCTGCCTGCCTCTGCCTCCTGAGTGCTAGGATTAAAGGCATGTGCCACCATGCCCAACATAGAGCACTGTATGATACCATAGTAGAGGATATATGTCATTATTCATTTGTGGAAGTCCATAGAATGTACATAAAAGTGAGCCATAATGTAAACCACAGACTCTGGGTTTATGATGTGTCAATGTAGGTTCCTCAGTTATATCAAATGCACCACTGGTGTTGACACATGTTGATAAAGGAGGATGTTATCCATATGTGAGGCAGGAGGTTTATCGCATATCTGTGTTTTTTTGGTTTTTGTTTTTTTTTGGTCTTTTTCGAGACAGGGTCTCCCTGTAGCCCAGGTGTCCTGGAACTTGCTCTGTAGACCAGGCTGGCCTTGAACTCACAAAGATCCACCTGCCTCTGCCTCCCAAGTGCTAGGATTAAAGGCATGTGCCACCACGCCCGGCTCTGTGTTTCTTAATATTGCTCTAGATGTAAAATTGTTGTGTAATAGTATCTTTACTATTTTTATTCTATTTTATGTGTTTGAGTGTATTGCCTGCAAGTATGTAAATGCATCCATGTCATGCAATGTCCATGGAGGTCAGAAGAGGGTGTTGGATCCCCTAGAACTGGAGTTAAAGTTGGTTGTTAGCCACCATGTTAGTGCTGGGAACTAAATCTGGGTCCTCTACAAGAGCAGCCAGTGTTTTTGTTTGGTTTTGTTTTTGTTTTTTTGTTGTTTTTGAGATAGGGTCTCCCTGTAGCCCCAGCTGGCCTGGAACTAGCCCTGTAGACCAGGCCGGCCTTGAACTCACAGAGATCTGCCTGCCTCTACCTCCCAAGTGCTAGAATTAAAGTTGTGCGCCACCACGCCTGGCTTAAAGATGGTTCTAAAAAAAAAAATTAGCCAGATGTGGTGGTGCACACCTTTAATCCTAGCACTTGGGAGGCAGAGGCAGGCGGATCTTTGTGAGTTCAAGGCCAGCCTGGTCTACAGAGTGAGTTCCAGTACAGCTGTCTTCGAGACCCTGTCTCAAAAAGACCAAAAATAAAAAATAAAAAAGATGGTTCTTAGCTGACATGTGGGTGCTAGGAATCGAACCCGGGTCCTCTGCAAGAGTAGTCAGCGCTCTTAACCGCTGAGCCATCTCTCCAACCCCAGGCAGTGTTCTTAACAACTGAGCTGTCTCTCCAACCCCTAAAAGTAGCTTTTTTTTTTCTGGCTAGGATTAAAGGCGTGCGCCACCACGCCCAGCTAAAAGTAGCTTTTTTTTTAATTTTTTTTATTTATTTCTGTATGTGTATGAATGTACTGTCTGTAAGCGTGTGCACCCGTGTCATGCAATGCCAGGGAGGTCAGAAGAGGGTGTCAGATTCCCCTGGAACTGGAGTTCTCCTGGAATTAGAGTTTCAGACGGTTCTCGGCCACAATGTGGGTGCTGGGGATTGAACCCGGGTCCTCTGTAAGAGTGCTCTTAACCGCTAGGCCATCTCTCCAGCCCCATAAAAATAGCTTTTTAAAAAGAAGAGATTTAGGGCCAAACATAGTAATCTGAGCTAGGTGAGATCCTGTCTCAAGACAAACAAAATCCCCCCCCCCCAAAAAAAATCCCTCAAACCATTTTTTGTGTGTGTATGGAACCACAGCTGGTCTGGAACTCACTATGTGGGTGAAGCTAGCCTCAATCTCACTTCCACCTGCCTCTGCCTCCTAAATGCTGGGATTATAGGTGTGTACCACAATGCCCAGCAACAACAGAATTTTTAACTTGGATTCCAGTTTAAGGGATAGGTGAATCCCATTATCCTATACACAGAATAGTGTGTATAGAGACCACATATATCCATTCTCAAAGGATTCTGAATCAAAAGAGATTTTAAAAGACTGGTGTGAACAGGGCATGGTGATGCCTTTAATCCCAGCACTCCAGGGCTGGAGAGATGGCCTAGCGGTTAAGAGCGCTGACCGCTCTTACAGAGGACCCGGGTTCGATCCCCAGCACCCACATGGTGGCTGAGAACCGTCTGAAACTCCAATTCAGGGAGAACTCCAGTTCCAGGGGAACCCGACACCCTCTTCTGACCTCCGCGGCATTGCACAACATGGGTGCACAGACCTGCATGCAGACAGTACATTGATACACATACAGAAATAAATAAAAAAAAAAAATCCCAGCACTCCAGAGGCAGAGGCAGGCAGATTTCTGTGAGTACAAGGCCAGCCTGGTCTACATAGTGAGTTCCAGGCCAGCTGGGACTACAGGGAGACCATGAATAATAATAATAATTAAAAAAAAAAAAAAAAAGCCTGGTGCGGTGAATCATGCCAGTAATCCCAGAACTCAGCAGGCTGAGGCAGGGAAATTGCCTTGAGTTAAGAGGCCAGCCTGGACTACCTACAGTGTGAGAACCTGTCTCAAAAAAAAAAAAAGGCAGGTGGATTTTAAATATACATTATTCAAGCACCGTGCAAAGCCCTTCACATACACTAACCCACTAGCATTCAAAACTCACTCGAAATGATGAGTTACCCTAGTTTAGATATGATGATTGATAACTGCCACCCCAAGTCAGGAAGCCTTTGAGGTCTGGCTTCACACCCATTCAGTTCTCCTCCTCCCACTTCCAGGACTGCAGGTCTAATCTGAATCTCTTAGCACAGTGAACCAGGGCCTCCACCATCTGCCTAGTGCAGTGCACGCTTCCTACCCAGCCATTCTCTGAAGAAATCATGTCTGTAATCCCCGATGGTCCCCAGAGATGTCATGAGCTCTGCCCAGATCATCTTCTTCAGACTCAGCATCATGTTCACACTGCAGGACCTAATATGACTGCCTGTCACTCTCTGATACAGTCTCTCCCCTTCCGCACCTCCTTGGAGCAAATGGACCATATGGCACTTTGGGCATTGATGACAGAAGCAGTGTCCATGTCTCTCCTAATGACTGAATTCTTGCGGGAAACAATGGTGTCTTGCAGTTTCCCAATGTCTTGGAGCACCCATAAAAGGGCTCAATGATCATTTGTTGAAAACAACCTAATTTAGATGTGCTTTCTGCTTATTAAGGAGGGAGGACCCAGGCTCTAACAAAGGGGAGTAGGCCTTTGTCTCATGAGAATGACGTTTAGGATGTTCTTGGCTGCCAGGATATCCCTACTGCTCTGATAGGGTTATTGTTAAGATTCATTGAAATAACTATTTAAAAGTACTCAGCATTGTTAAACGCATCACAAGAATGAAGACTCCCTTGTTAAGTAAGTCTCTGCTCACGTCCAGCAGGTTACCCGCCATTCTGAATGTCAGGAAATGTAGATTTAACAGTCATGGGCCACATGCCTTCCAACAGCCTCGCATTGCATTGGCGACTCCAGCTCTGAGACAATTTCCTCACTGCTGTGGCACGCTGCACAGCTGAAAGCAGCATACCAGGAAGGCGCCACTGCAGGGGCATGATGTAAAAGTGGTTTGGTGAACCGTCTCCAGAGCCACGAGAAATCCAAACCAAACTGCTTGTACAAGAGTGACTGAGTTTAAAAAAAAAAAAAAAAGTGATTTGTACATAGGTGGGTGGATTAGTTACTTTTCTGATAAAACACCATAAGCAAGGAAACTTATAGAAGGAGGAGTTTATTTGGTTTATAGTTCCAGAAGGATGAGTCTATCATGGTGGGAAGGCTTGGAGGTGGACATGGCTGGAGCAGAAAACTGAGCGTTCACAACTTCAGGCCCGCACAGGAAGCAGAGAAAAACAAACCGGAAGTGGTCAAGGCTAAAGCCCACCTGCAGTAACATGTTTTCTTCAGCAAGGAGGAAACATGTTACTGCAGGTAACACCTGCTAACCTCCCCAAACAGCTAGTAACACCTCCTAAACCTCCCCAAACAGCACCACTAGGGTACAAAGTGTTCAAATACTTGGAGCCTATGGGCGCCATTCATTTAAACAACCAAAGTTTGGTTATCAAGAAGCATCTCAATTTGATGGCATCCTGCCAAACCAACCCTAAAATAGAGCATTTGGGAACCAGTGAAATCAAATTTGTCTTCTGATGAAAATTATCAAATTGTGACAAATCCAGGATGTTTAACATATACAAATTTCAACAATTCTCATACTTTCTACATATTTTCTTGGGGTAGGCAGGTTGAGACAGGGTCTCGCTGCATGGCCATCACTGACCTTGAACTTGTAATCTTCCTGCTTCTGCTTCATGATGGCTGGGATTGTAGGCATGTGCCACTATGCCTGGCTCCTATTTGTTTTTTTGGCTTTGGTTTTTATTTTAAAGTTTATTTTGGGTGTGTAGGCACGTGCTCTAGAGCCTGCATGGGAAGGTCAGCGGACAACTTTTGGACGTCAGTTCTCACCTTCCACCTTGATTTCCAGGGCTTGAACTCAGGTGGTCAGGCTTGGTTGACAAGTGCTTTATCAGCTGAGCTATTTTAGCAGCCCTGGTTTGTTTTCTTTTTTTAAGACAAGGTCTTACCATGTAGCCTTAGCTGGCCTCGAACTCACCATGTAGACCAGGCTGGCCTGGAACTCTGCCTCCCAAGTGCTGGGATTAAAGGCATGTGCCACCAGGCCCAGCCTCTAGCCCTCTTTTGTTTTGTTTTGTTGTTGTTTTGAGGGGATTGTTTGAGACAGGGTTTGATGTAGTTCATTGATCCCAAACTCACTAGGAGCTAAAGATGACTGAATTCCTGATCCTCTGCCTCTACCTTTCAAGTACTGGAATTACAGGCATATATCCACCTTGTCTAGTTCCTTGTACACACACACACACACACACACACTCACATTTTTTCACCCATCTTTATTCCTGGTCCTTTTAATGCAGCTTCCTCCCTATGGAACATCCTTCTGTAAGCCTTGCTTTTCTGCCTGTAGGCTGACAGAGGACAGTGGAGCAGCTAACACATGACTACTATCTGTGATTGACTAAAGACCATGGTAATTTTATAGCATCCTGGGCAGTTCATACCTGTGCTACTTAGTCTTTATCAACTTTACACAATTAGAGTCAGGTGGGAAGAAGGAACTTCTTTCATCAGACTGAGCTGTGGACATGTCTGTGAGGTTATTTTCTTGGTCTTTTTGAGACAGGGTCTCCCTGCAGCCCCAGCTGGTATGGAACTCACTATGTAGACCAGGCTGGCCTTGAACTCCCAGAGATCCACCTCCCTCTGCCTCTCAAGTGCTGGGATTAAAGGTGTGTGCCACCAGGGCTGGAGAGATGGCCTAGCGGTTAAGAGCACCGACTGCTCTTGCAGAGGACCCGGGTTCGATCCCTAGCACCCACATGGCAGTTGAGAACCGTCTTTAATTCCAGTTCCAGGGGAATCTGATGCCCTCTTCTGACCTCCACGACACTGCACGACACGGGTGCACAAACCTGCATGCAGACAGTACATTCATACACATACGAAAATAAATAAAAAAATATAAAAAAATAAAAATAAAGGTGTGTGCCACCACACCCAGTGAGGTATTTTCTTGATTGTTAATTGATGGAGCAGGGGCTTACTGTGAGCAGTTGGGTAGGTGGGCTTGGGCTGCATAAGAAAGCTAGCTGAGCAAGTCAGAGGAAGCAAGTCAATAAGCAGTGCTCCTCTGTGGTCTCTGTTTCAGTTCCTGCCTCTAGTTTCCATTCTTGGCTTCCCCTAATGATGGACTATAAGCTGTAAGATAAAACAAACCTTTTCCTCTCAAGTTGGTTTGGGTTGGTGTTTTATCACAGCAACATAAACCAGACTAGGCTTCCACTCTGCACCAGGCTCTTTTTGTATTTTCTCTTCTCTTCTGGAGAAGGATAAAGGCCATCCTTTCTGAGAGGCCTGTTCTTTTAGGAAGGTTGTCACTACTGAAAAGGTCTTCTAAGCCTTCTTAAAAGTTGTCCTAACTTCTTCACTTGCTAAAGAAAAATTGGGAGTTTTCATTTGCAGGAAGCTAAGCCCTGGTTTAACCATACAATTTTCTCTGGTGGTCTAGAAAATTACTAAACTGATTATTCCATCCTATAAATCCAGCTGTTAATCAGGTATAAGGCTTTTGACAATTCACAAAAAGAGCTGAAAATTTGAAAGCGTAAAAACAGGATGAAAGAAAATATGACTTGATTTCTCATCAATAATAGTAAAATCTTTTGCTGGGCTGGATATGGTGGCATCCACTTACAATCCCTCTTGTACTGGGAAGGTGAAGGGAGGAGGATTGCAAATTTGAGGCCAACTTATGCTACACAGCGAGTTCCAGGCCTGGGCTATACAACCTGTGTACAAATAGCAAAACAATACAAAACCAAAAACCAACAACACAGTAACACACACACACACACACACACACACACACACACACACACACCTATGCCAGCACCAATAAAGAAACAATCCTTTCACTGGAAGTAAGTGCTACAAAGTGTGTGCTCAGCTGTATGTATGAGGACTTCGGCTGTAGCTCAGCATAAAGCACTTGCCTAGCAGGCCTGGCTTTGATAGGGGAGGTCAGATCAAATGTCTGTACTGACATATGTAGCCAAAAGAAAAGGGAGAGAGACAGCCGGATGTGGTGTCACATGCCTTTAATCCTAGCACTTGGGAGGCAGAGGCAGGAGGATCTTTGTGAGTTCAAGGCCAGCCTGGTCTACAGAGTGAGTTCCAGGACAGCTGGGGCTACAGGGAGACCCTGTCTAGAAAAGACCAAAAAAAAAGGGGGGGGGGCAGAGAAAACGATTAGCAAGATAAATTATGGTAGAAAGTGCCACATGACAACTAGTACTTTTTATACTCATTTTTAAAAATTAAAAGTTGTATAAACTATAGAGAAGACCTGACCTCACTTAATTTCATCTTAGTAGAGCTAAGGGTAGGTGTTTCACCCACAGATGAGCCTTCCGACAGCTGAACAAGTGGAGAAGCAGCAGGTGCCTACAAAGGTCTCAGTACAAAGGTCGCGGCAGAGGCAAAGACGTACTGACCTGATTGTGCAATTTTAGTAACTTTTGGCAGACTCAGGGTTCTTCCCACCCGCAGACTTGAGAGCTCTTCCCTTCGTGGTTCTATGTTTAACCTCGTTCTCATACCCACATTCAGCCAATCAGGACCCAACTGTGCTCCCTGTTGGAACCCTACAAATTTTGGGCTTCAGAAGGCAGGTTGTAGAACTTCCCTTAGAGTCAACGGAAGAGAAAGAAGACTTCAGAGCCCGGCTCCCTGCTCCGGACACTCTTGCATTTTTCAGGGAGGAAGCCTGAAGGAAGACTTCAGGCTCTGGCTCCTACCCAACTCTCTCATCAGAGAAGGAAAGACTGCCTTCAAGAATCACCAGGGCCAGACTAGAGCTCCCTGCGCCCGAGGCTTCCGCCCCGGAGCCTAACTAAAGCTAGCCTCCAGGACTCCTCCAGGGACTGTAGGCGGTGAGGACACTTTCCTGCCTTAGCCTCCAAGTCGCCGCACTGCAGCTGCCAAGTCGGACTCCATCAGGAAGCTGCCATCCTGTCTGCTGACCTGCTGGCTTGCTCTGCAAGGGACCGCTCTTGGTTGGCACCCCAAACCCTCTGAGAGCTTTGGAGTTACAATATTTCCCAGAACTGTAACACTTCTGGTAGCTAAATGGCTGTTGGCTAGCACCCCGCTGCTACCAAGAGCTCAAACCTGTTCCATTTAAATCCCTCCAGGCAATCTGTTTTAAGTTGTTTTATCCCATTTTAAGGTTGTTAATCCCTTAATTGACAATTAAGTGTCTCTTATTTATACACCTTGCTATCTGTCCACGCCTTTTTTTTTTTCAGACAGGGTTTCCCTGTATCCCCAGATGCACAGGGGCACTAGGCTGGTCTCCACTCAGGGAGTGAGTGCCACCACACTCAGCTACTCAGCTGCTCACTCCATTACTGGAGGAGGGTGGGACAAGAACCCACTTAGAGACAGAAGACAGTCTCTACCAACTACCTCAATAGTGTGATGATTATAACAATTAAAATTTGCGGCTTTAGGAGCTGGAGAGATGGCTCAGCAGTTAAGAGCACTGGGGACCCAACGCCACCTTCTGACCTCCAAGGGAACTGCACTACACAGGTGTACTTACATGCAGGCAATACACTCACACACATAAAATTTTCTTTAAATTGTGGACTTAGTGGCAAACTCTGAGGAAATGACTTTTACAATATGAATATATTCTAGATGAATGACTTTTACTTAACCTTGCAACCAAAAAGCTAATCATATCTTGTCTTGTTTACAAAGTAAAACAAGTTGATTAAGCCTGGAGCTCCTCTTCCCACCTAAACAGAGAGCTCAGGCCTTCTTGACTCAGGACAGTGTATGGAAGTGAGCAAGGATGTTCTGCATTATCAAGGCTCTAAGCAGCAGATTTCCTTTGGGAGCAATGAGATAATTATCCCATTCATGTTGCAAACAACCGGGATTAAACCGATAACATCTGTGTGTGGTGTGTACATGCTATCCTGGGTCAGTAGGGGTCAGAAGGGGAAAGTCCTCTGACAAATGTCCCTTTTATTTCCATTTCATGCTGTATATATCATTTCAATAAAAGAGCGAGCCCCTCTATGCACAGTTCTGAGTCACCTAAAGGGACTGCTCAGAGCTGTTTGGTGTCCTTTGGCTAAAATAGATGCTGAGAGCCAAGCTGTCTTTATTTAGGCATCACCATAATGGATGGCAATACTTCTGTAATTTCAGCCTTTGAGAAGCAGAGGGAGGAAGGTCAGGAGTTCAAGTGCATCATTGGACATACCACAATTTTTTTTTATTTATTTTTGTATGTGTATGAATGTACTGTCTGCATGCAGGTGTCATGCAATGCCTCGGAGGTCAGAAGAGGGTGTCAGATTCCCCTGGAACTGGAGTTACAGATTGTTCTCAGCCGCCATGTGGGTGCTGCGGATGGAACCCAGGTCCTCTGCAAGAGCAGTCGGTGCTCTTAACCACTAGGCCATCTCTCCAGCCCCAGACATACCATGATTTCATGGCCAGCCTGGGCTACATGAGACTGTCAAAAATAGTGGCTTCAAAGTCAGATTACTGGGTTTGAGTCCTAGTTCTACTTTGGACTGTGAGAGATTCCGATTTTCCCACTTGTTCCCTAGGCTGCGAGTGCAGCCCAGTGGTAGAGCTTGTGCCTAGCATGTGAAAGGCCCTGAGTTCAGATCCCTACTACAAATAGTCAAGCCAGTGATTAGGCCAGGAAGGGTTTGCAGATAAAGTGGCTGTTGTGATTATGAGGTGAGCAGGAGAATCAATGAGGAAGTAAGATCTCACATTCCTAGTACTCAGAACTTCGGAACCTGCATTATATATCCCGCCCTCTTCCCCTAACTCTATACTCATAGAGCTACAGGAAGTCTGAAGAGCATCCTAAATTATTCATTACAGTTGAAACCAAACTCCTGACTCCCTCATACCTACTCCTTCTTCAGTTTTCCCTCACTTTGGTAGGTAGCAACTCCATTTAATGTGTTTCCTAGTATGCACTCTCTTTTCCTTTTTTCCATCCCTAAATTTTAGCTGGACACGTGGCCTTCCAGGAGAAAAAAAAAAAAAGGAAGGAAGGAAAGGTAGATGGGAAACCCCCACAAAGACTACATTTCCCATCATCCTTTGCCATTAAGTAGTTCACATTACCACATTCTGCCTAATGGAACATGAGGACAGCTTCCTGGTGTTATTCTCAATGGGATGGTCTGTGGCTTCCATTTCTTCTATTCTGGGTTGGAATATAGAGATGACTGCTCTGTCTTTGAAAGAAGGACTAGGATATCCCTAGGGAGGGCAGACGTATGGAGCCTGGATCTCCAACAAGGCTCCATTATCAGCCCTGGACTGTTCATAATGAGAGTGCTGCAAGAATGAGTTAAACTGTTTCACCTGGCCATTGTTACTTTAGGCCCTCTGGTTAAATGGGCATCCTCAACAGTAACACTGATTAAAAGCAAGTAACTTAAGCTGAGCATGGTGGTACACACTTCTCAGCACCTAAGAGTCAGAGGATTGCTGTAAGTTGGACGATAGCCTGGGCTACAAAATGAGTTAAAAAACAAACGACAAATGGCATCCCTCATATGTGGATGCTAGTGCCAATAACCCAGTTATAAATATTTCTTGTGGAGAGGGATGCATATTAAAAGAACAACAACAGAAAGACTGCATCAGAAAACTGACTGAAATGGTGAATCGGGAAGGGTGGGGGGGCAGGAGAGGGACATGCGTGTATATTCGATTAATGCATATTTAATTGACGTGAGTTCAACAAGTATCCAGTTTTGCCCAGACTCTGTCTACAGGTCACATGGTGTTTTAGGACTTAGTAAAAGTAAGTATGTGTATATTAAACAACATTGGTTTAAAGGCTCTGATAAAAACAGTAATGCATCTGAGTTAATTGGAGATATAAATTTCTGTTGTCCACATTTGTTTAACTGTATAACAATAACTTTGGGATTGGCACATACGAATATTCTCTATAATTTTTCTGTTGTACAGTATCACCTTGTAGCATTCTCTTTCACCTATAGCATGATTTAACTTAAAAATTAAGTTTGCTTCCCAAGTTAATAACATACAGTCACCCAAAACAGCATGGGTGAATTTGAGGAAATCTGTGCCTTGATTCCACCCTATAGGTATATATAATACAACTGTCTTCTGGAGACTCATGGGTCAAAAAACAAAAACTTAAAATAAAAAAGGGGGATACAGATAGATATGAAAACGTTTTGTCAAAAACCTTGCAATTCAAATCTTAAAACTAACTATGGGAAAAGATTTGTATGTTCCAACAGGTCAAAATGTCACCAACTTAATGGCTGAGAAAGAAAAGATACAGCTTTGCATCGAGTAGGATGTACCAGAAAGTGCCAGCAGAGACATTGGCCCATCTGAACATTGAAAGGAAGAAAAGCCTCAGATTGCTACAAACATCAAACCCCTCTGTGGATCCTACTTTAACACTATTTATAGTGAGTCCTAAGGAAACTTACTTTCTAGGTGCCTCAAAGGTTTTAATACGAGAGACCTTCTTACCTCCCCACCATAGAACAAGGAGAAATATGATGATGATGAGGTTGTTCTCCAACTGTAAACTGGAGCCAAATGTTATACAGGTATTCTCTTATAAAACCAGTAAAACTGCCTTCTTTAATTGACTAATAGACATAGGAACTGTGAAAAGGATTATTCTCTATTCAGAACCAAATATAATGCTGAAGTCTCCTTAAGCTATGCACTTAAGCAAAATATATTAATACAGGAGCTCTGAATCAGCAATGGATTATTCTACCAAGGAGATGTTGGCCAGGGGATCACAAGCCCCCACAAAAGGTAAAGGCTCCTTGCCTCTAAACTGGGATACCTGCAAGAAGAGGGCGATAAGGCCCTGCTGTCGAAGACTGATGTAAACATGGGAAAAGATGTATTGAGACCACACTTGCAAGTGTACAGATGGTCTCTGGAATACCAGAGTGTTACCAAAGGCCACTAACCAATAAAGCAAATATGATTCTCCTGAGTCAAGCAAGACTCCTCTGTCAGCACCAGCTACACCTCACTGCCTGGAAATACTGTGCAGCAGTGGCAGCCATATGCCTGTATATACCAAATCTAATTGGCTATTAGCTCTCTCCTTGGAGGAATAACCCATGGCTGATGCCCAAGCTTACATCCTCTAATGGTTAGGAGATGTTATAAGCCACAGTAAGACCCGTGTCATATTTAACAGAAAAAATGTAATTCATGGATTAACAACCATCCAACATCTGTGTCTATACCAAAGTAACCTACCATAACAATTAGTAACTGTTTAAATACCTATATATATATTGCTTGTGCTTCATTAGTAGGATTGAAAGGTTTTCTGGACAAGCTGTCAGCCCATGAAAGGAAAAGCAGAATTGACCAGGTCCAAGACAATAGCTCCAGAGAAAGTAGACTGTTTTGCTTCTCATCCACCTGTGCCCCTTTTCCAAGCCTAGGGAACAAGCTGTGGAAGAGGGGGTGTGGTAGAATGTAAGGGCTGTGATTGGGGCGAATGGTGAAACTACAGCAATATAGTCTGGACACTCATTTGATCAACTTGATTGAACATACAAGCCCCCCCGGCTGGACGGTGGGACCCATGGGCTGTGTGGGTTTGGGCACAACTGCTTGCAAATTGGTTTTACATGAAGGATGCTTGTACTCATAAATTAATCACTTATTGTTAAAAATGAAAAAAAATGAAAGAAAGATGCAGGACAGTTATGGCAGAATGCATGATCTGGAATGTGGGTGGGGTGGGGTGGGGGAAGGGAAAGGGAAATATGCCTGAACTGATTGGAAAATGATGTATGAAATACAAAAGCATCATAAAAAAATGAAAATTAAAAAAAGCAAAGAGAATTAGAAACAACAAATTAAAAAAATGAGTTCAAGACCAGCTTGAGATACATAGCAAACCCTGTCTCAAAAATTTAAAAACAAGCCAGGCGTGGTGGTTCACGCCTTTAATCCTAGCACTTGGGAAGCAGAGGCAGGCGGATCTTTGTGAGTTCAAACCAGCCTGGTCTACAGAGTGAGTTCCAGGACAGCTGGGGCTACAGGGAGACCCTGTCTCGAAAAGACCAAAAAAAAAAAAATTTAAAAACAAAAACAAAACAAAACAAATAAAAACATAGAAGTTAAGCACTTGCTTTATTTGTCTTGTTTTTCTTATCATAAAATATGGAAAATTAAAAATATCCTCTTATGGATATATACATGGCTAGAAGGTTTTATGGCACATAATGAGTACTCATTACTCACTGCTATGATTAGTATTAAACTTATTGAAATGTAACCATATACAACACTAGAGAATCCTTATAGTTCTAAATCCATCTTCCACACACCCATCCCTTCCTACTCATGTTTTAGCATCACTTTGTTCAAGTACTAAACATTATTCTATTTGGTGGGCACCACATTATAGTCCCTGAACATCAAAACATAAGATAGTTTTTTTTTCTTCTTGAGACAAGATCTTTCTTTTTTTTTTTTTTTTTTTTGTCTTTTTTTTTGGGGGGGGGGCTTTTTGAGACAGGGGTCTCCCTTTGGTTCCAGCTGGCCTGGAGCTCACTATATAGACCAGTTTGGTCTTGAACTCACAGAGATCCACCTGCCTCTGCCTCCTGAGTGCTGGGATTAAAAGCATGTGCCACCACGCCCTGCCATGAGACAAGATCTTTCTATATAGCCTTGACTAGCCTGAAATTTGTTATCTAGACCAGGCTGTCCTCTGTTTCTACCTCCCAAGTGCTAGAATTACTGGTATAGACCACTATGTCTGGCATAGTAGAATTCTCTCTCTCTCTCTCTTTCTCTCTCTCTCTCTCTCTCTCCTCCCTTTGTCCCTTTCTCTCCATTTCTCTCCATCCAGGGCTTCAATGTGTGACCTCCAGTTGGCTGGAAACTTATTATGTAGTCCAGGCTGGCTTTGAACTCATGATTCTTTTGTTTTTTTCCTCCAGAGTACCGAGATTACAGGAATTTTTTTTTTTTTTTTTTTTTTTTTTTTTTGAAGCAGGGTCTGTCTGTAGCCCCAGCTGGCCTGGAACTTGCTCTGTAGACCTCACTGCCCTTGAATTCACAGTCTGCCTCTGCCTCCTGAGCGCTGGGATTAAAGGTGTGCAACATCATGCCCAGCAAAACATATTTTATAAAAAGGCAGTTGTCTTATCTAAGTTCTAGAATGTGACTTTCATTAATTAAGAAAATCCAACCCACCCACCAATTATTTTCAGACTTTGTAATTACTGTATATGGGTGAAGAGTATGTATCCATATTTTAGAGTAATATAAAATTAATGGTGGAAAATGTGAATTTAAGCATAAAAAAAGTCTGAGAAAGATGCAGGACAGTTATGGCAGAATGCACAATCTGGGGTGGGGTGAGGTGGGGTGGGGGGAAAGGGAAAGGGGAATATGCCTGAACTGAATTGAAAAATGATGTATGAAACACACAAAACATCAATTTAAAAAAAAAAAGAAAATTAAAAAAAAAATCCAAGAAAGAGGGCTGGAGACAAAGCTCAGCTGGTAGAGTGTTGCCTCATTTGCCTGAAACTCTGAGTTCAATCTCCACTTCCACACAGAGCTAGGCATGGAAGCACATGAGTATTGTCCCAGCAGTAGAGAGCTAGAAGCAGCAGGATCAGAAGGTAAAGGTCCCTAGGTACCGTCCATAGGTACACGGTGAGTTAGAGACCAGCCTAGGCTGCATAAGGCCCATCTCAAAATGCAAACAAAACAAACAAAAAAACCCCAAAATTTCTCATGATTTAATCCTTGCACTTAAAAGCCTGAGACAAGAGGATTTCCTCAAATTCGAGGCCTTGTCTCAAAAGAGAAAAAAAAGATCCCTCCTCCCTAGTGACTTATGGCAGGATGAGAGTTCTGTTTCACTCCCCCTCCTTTTCAGTATCTGTGCACTTGACTAAGAACACAGCCCCACACATGAAATAGAAAGCCCACCTGTATTCCTAAGACCTTCAGACTGAGCTGATTCTGGTGTGTGAAGTGAGTTTCAACCTGCAAAGAACTTTCCTTCTGAAAGGAAGCATGAGATCTAGAATTTCTCTAATACAGAATTCATGTACTATCTATCTGCACTGTGCTCACAGCAGGCAGGCAGAAGGGACTTGGTCTGAGGCTTGCTAGCAGGAAAGAATAGAGGTGCCCCTGAAGAGTCTTAAGGTCAAAGTAGAGTTCTATTCTAGAGAGCTCTGAGAGCAATGTGCAGCTGGTCTCCTGGGGTGCAGCCTCCTGCCCGCATGGGTGGGCCCAGGGGAAACAGCTATGTGCCATGGAAAAGTCAGATACCATGAGGGTGGGCCCCCTTGGCTATGGAGAGGTCTCTGGCCTCCTCACGCACTGCATGCACATTGTTCACTTACATACATGCAGGCAAAACACTCATACACATAAAATAAAAGTAAATAAGTTTTTAGAAGAGCCAGGGCCCGTCAGGGCACTTGGTCACTGGAGATGCCGTCCTCACAAGAGATTACAGGAGTTCTCATGGGATCCTGAAGGAGTTCTCAGGTGACTGGGTTGTGAAAGAACAGTCTGTCCATTCCTTCTTTTTGGCTTCCTAGCTTGCCATATGGACTCTTCTCTTGTGCCCTCCTGACCATTCACCATGGAGCCTCACCAGGGCTCATGGAAGGTGCTGCCATGCTCCTATAAATACCCTGAACTCCTATAATCACTCCTTTGGGGAGGGGGGGGATTGCGATAGGCACTGTGTAGCTCAGGCTATTCCTTGCACTCACATTCTCCTGGCTCAGCCTCCTGAGTGCTGGGATTAGTCATGTGCCACTAGGCCTGTCTGAACCTCCCTTCTTACAAAGTTCCCAGTTTCAGGTAATTCATTACAGTAGCAGAAAATGGATTCGCACAAGCCACCAAAATCAATGTAAATAAAAGAGGGAGAAGAAGACTATGTAGTCATTTACTTGATTATAAGTTTAATTTAAAAAAATCTCTAGAAAGATATCTAAGAAAGAGTAACACTGGTAATCTCAGCACCTGAGATGTGGAGGATGAAAGATCAGGAGTTCGAGGTTACCCTCAGCTACATAGCCAATTCAAGACCAGCCTAGGCTACATGAGACCCTGTGTCAAAAAAAAAAAAAAATCAAAGAAGGGCTAGAGAGATGGCTGACAGTAAAGTGTTTCCTGTATAAGCATAAAAACCTGAATTAGGGGCCTAGAGAGATGGCTCAGCAGTTAAAAGCACTGGCTGATCTTGCAGAGGAGCCAGGTTCGATTTCCAGACTATCATGGCTGCTACCAATTGTCCATAGCTCCAGTTCAGGAGAATCCGACTCCCTCTTCTGACTTCCTCCTGGCATTCCATGGCACAGGTGCACTTACACACATGCAGACAATACACTGATACACATAAAATACAAATAATAAATAAAATAGTAAAAAATAAAAGCAGAACAAAACAAGCAAACCTAGATCCAAAGCCATATTGGCAATGCCTCAAAGCCCAGCATTCTGGGGGCTGAGGCAGAAAGATCAATTATGAGTTCAGGGCCAAACTGGGTTCCATATAAGACCCTGTCTCAAAAAAGCAAAACTGTTTAGACGCCTTCTCTTCCTTCCAGGATCTTGCCCTAGGCCCACTCACCTTTGTTCTACCCACGTGACTGCTTGTAGTTTCCTGACCCTTCCTGCTTGTAGTTTCCTGACCCTTCCTGCCTTGCATTTCAGCTTTGCCTGTGTTTTGTCACTCCGAAAGTGCCATTCTTCCTTGATGTTTTGCTCAGGTGCCCTCTTACCTCTGTGACCCAGAAGCGACTTCTCACAGTCATTCAGGTATGACCCACTGAGCACTTACATTGCTCTCTCAGCATTATGTCTTCATTTGCTTTAAGTTTTATTATTTTATGTGTATGACTATTTTGCCATCATATATGTTAAGTGCACTTGTGTGCCCATGAAGGCCAGAAGAGGGTGTTGACTCCCGTGGAATTGGTGTTTCCAACAGTTGTTAATGACCATGTGGGTGGGTACTGGGAACCAAACCTAGGTCATCTGTAAGAGTAGTGGCCAGTACTCCTAGCCACTGAGCCACTGCTCCAGCCCCTCTACATTTGTGGGTTTTGTTTGTTTGTTTGCTTTGTTTGTTTGTTTGTTTGTTTGTTCTTTTTGAGACAAGGTCTCCCTATAGCCCCAGCTGTCCTGGAATTCACTATGTAGGCCAGGCTGGCCTTGAACTCACAGAAATCCGCCTGCCTCTGCCTCCTGAGTGCTGAGATTAAAGGTGTACACCACTATGCCTGGCCCCTCTACATTTGTTTTATTTTTTTTCAAATAATATTTATTTATTTTTAGCTTGCTTTGTTGTATTTTCTTTTTTTTAATATATATTTTGTACAAGATTATCAAATCTAGACCTGTGTCCCCCCCCATTCCCCCACTCCACCAGATCTCATGTATTCTGCCAAACATGCTTTTCATCTCTTTCTCAGTCTTTCTCAATATTCTCCATGTGGAAGTTGACTGTTTTGAGCAGAAGTTCACTGTTTCAGTCAGTTCTTTGAATGCAGTCCTTTCTGTTGTTGTTATTGTTATTGTTGTTGTTGTTTCTAATATGCATCACTCCCAACTGCTTGGACAAAAGCTCAAGGGGCTGTGCACAAGAAATACAACTAGGTAATTGGCAGTAGCATCCACAGATGAGGGATACCATTCGTCGTTTGTTTTTCTGGGACTGTGTTACTTCACTCAGCATGATGTCTTCTAGCTCCAGCCATTTTCTTACATTTGTTTTAGACAGGGTCTCATGTAAAGAAGATGGCATCAGCCGGGCACACTCCTTTAATCCTAGCGCTCAGGAGGCAGAAGCAGGTGGATCTTTGTGAGTTCAAGGCCAGCCTGGTCTACAGAGTGAGTTCCAGGACAGCTGGGGCTACAGGGAGACCCTGTCTTGAAAACACCAAAAAAAAAAATAATAATAATAATAAAATAAATAAATAAATAAATAAGAAGGGTGGCATGATACTGGCTATATTGCCCAGACTGGCCTTAAACTCATGGCAACCCTCCTGTCTCAGCCTCCTATGTGCTGGGATAACAGGCATGTGGTACCAGGCCCTGGCATATTTGGAGATTTTTGATAGACTCGGCTTCCAGAGGGCAGGGGGCTGCCTCATGTATCTTTTATTTCCAGTAAACAGGGGAGCCTGGCTTGTAAGTGGAGCAGTTTGCTCTGAATCAGATCTTCAAGATCAGCCACGTGGAATCATTGCTGGGGTACCCTGAGGTGAAGCTTCCCTTCCAGAACTCTGTTACCTTGGCTCTGTCCCTTTCTAAATAGTGATAGTTTGAGCACTACACTTGGCTTTCTTCCTGACTAAATAATGATTGCGTTTACACTCTAGCCAGATAAGTCCTTAGCTCAGTGTTTTTTGTTGGAGATGTGGCACCCAGGAAGGTTTGGATTACTCTGTCATCCACTGGAAGTCAGGGCATGCTACATGCTTTAGTAACAGAGATACCGCAGCAACAGGGCGGGGCCCTCGGCAACCCTGTGTGCACAGATTCACTTGGGGAAAACCAAAAGGAGGAGCGTAATGGTGCTTTGAGTTCCAGCTGGGAGAGCCAAGTGTGGCTTTCCCATGGTGAGCTCTCTGTGGGGGACTGTGCTGAATGTTAATGGGCTTATACACGGCTGCAAGGTTGAAGCTCACAGAAAGTTTTGCATGAATTTTGTTATTTGAAAAAAAAGATTTGGGTCAGTGAAGGTACTTGCTGCCAAGCCTGATGATCTGAGCTCAAGCCCTGGAACTCCCCGGGAGGAGGAGAAAAACGTTTTCTGAGAGTTGTCCTCGGACTTCCATGTGCAGTGCTGTGGAGTGTTTGCCCCTGCCGTCATAAAACAAATAAATGTAAAAGAAGTTCTTAACCTGTGATCTGAACATACTGTAATTCTAGTACCTGGGAAGTAGAGGCAGAAGGAGCAGGTGTTCAAGGTTACCCTTAGCTAAATAGCAAGTCTGAAGTCTACATGAAACCTTGTTTCCAAAGCAAAACAAAATGTGGTAAAATGCACATAACTGGATTGGGGGGGGGTGTCTTTTTTTTTTTTTTTTG